>JAJLXV010000008.1:0-179759 GCA_030571435.1 Myxozyma mucilagina
AGTTCTGTTACTCCCACGAACCTAGAAACCTCTGGAAATACAGTAGAGTTTCATGACGTGGATAATTTTTTGTTTTCTCTAATGACATCATGTGTCATACTTTTGGATGCAAAAAGTTTTCGAGTTGAATTAGAAGTGTCTGGTTTGTAGTTGGGCTTTGATGTAATAATACAAAATTTAACTATATTTGATAGAACGCGTAGATTCTAGTCAATGAAGTTGTAGAAAGGAGTTTTATGAGTTTAAATCTAATCAATTCTAACTGTAAATAGTTGTACTTATGAGAATACTTTTCCATTTTCATTACTTCACCGCTAGTCTCATTGTTCTTTCATAGATCATGCATACAGCTCTTTGCAGCTGCGACAGCTTTTGAAATAATGCGTGATAGGCCTGTCTAAATGCCGATCATCCAAATACTCGAATGTTTTAATGGTTGATAGTTGATAGTTGATAGTTGATGGTTGATGGTTGATCTGGTTTTATTTGTTTTTTTATTGAGTTATGTACAATTTTGAACAAGTGCGTTTAGCAGTTTAGATAGATATGAACAGACATGCCAAACGTTTCTCAACTCGACGTGAGTATCGCAATTACCTTTAGATGCGTAACAAATCAATCAGTAGGTTTTCAAGACTTACTTTCTTTATCTCTGGTGTATACGTTTCTGCTAATTCGATAATAAAGAGCACAGCCAAAAGAATTCTTCCGCGTTATAGTTTAAAGTGATAAATTAATCAAAGAGTGAGAAGCTCTCATCGTCTAATCATCCAAGTCAGTGAATGCACGAGATTAGATAATACCATCTAACAACTCAAGTATATCCAAATTAAAATTAAACACCCCTCAAAGCGGGCACCTGAAATCTGAAGAATAAAGCCATTTGCGGTGCTCAAAGGTAGATCCAATAGTTATATCCCGCTTCAAATCAAGCTTAATATACCATGAGACAATATATTAAATTAAGAAGAAATTGATTGGAGTAAAACCTGTCAAGCAGCAAAGTATGTAGCAAGTAATATGCTATGGTATTACAGGACCAACAGGCGTTTGAAAATGACAAGACGCAGTAGCACAGAGCATAGTAGATTCCGACTATAATCAATAACCAGCAGATCTCTGGACATATACAAACACATTGAAGCACTGCTCGCAAGTTAGACGACTATAATTAACCATGCATCCGACCTGTTGGTACCTGCGCCTCTTCCCCTCTGCGCGCAGCTGTTCAGGGTCCACCGCGGGCTGACGTGCCTGTGGGGTTTGTAGTGCTAGATTTGGTGCTAACCCTAATCCGCGACATTTGGCGGCTTGGTGCTGCTGCGTTAAGCTGCATTCGTCGTCTTTCAGCAGCGGCAGAGAGCCACAGATTGCTGCAATTGGTCAGGAGAGAGAAAAAGGGGGCGGAGGACGTCGGTCTGCAAGAGAAGGGTTTCGGTGAAGCGGGTTTATTGGCGTAGCAGATGATAGATGGACTCTGTACGTATCAGACAGCAACGAATGCACCCGCACGCAGCTGGACCAAATCTACGAGAAAATAACTAGCAACTATCTCAAATAAGTCACTTCTCAACCAGTTTAATCGTAAATTCTCTCAAAAGCCATGCTAACCGTAATTGACTCGTGGCCGCGCTCAGCTCTCCGTCGCTCCTTCCTTCCCTCGATCTGCGTGCAGCCGCACACCACCCAAAGAATTGAAAGCGCACCAGACCTTTTTCTCCCTGCCAGCGTCCCAATCTCCGACCAGCCTTCACCCAAAGTCAATTCCAAAGGCGAAAAAAAGGTCAATACAGCAGTAGTAGTAGCAGTTTATTATTATTCAACAGTTTCCAATGTCCTCGGGCCTACAGCGGCGGCGCGTGAACCCATCAGGGTCGGCCGGCGGCGGACCCGCGAGCGGCAATGGCAGCCCAAGTCCCGGTGGGAGCGGTGAAAGCAACCGCCCAAGTCCCGGAGAAGATAAGCCATTCCACTCTGAAACTTTCTCGAGCTCGGAAAATGGACACAAAATTGCGTATGATCCGCGTGACATGGAGGAAGGCGATGAGCGCGCGAAGCAGCCTCGTTTGACGCTTATGGAGGAGATTCTGTTGATGGGCTTAAAAGATAAACAGGTCCGCCAATTGTCGTTTGTTTTGGTTCTTGTGAATTTTGTATCTAATATGGCATTGTTAGGGATACCTTTCCTTTTGGAATGACAACATTTCTTACGCACTCCGTGGCTGCATCGTGCTCGAGCTCGCTCTTCGTGGGCGCATCAGCATGCAGCGCGACCCTTCTCGTCGACGTTTACCCCTCTGTGACCGATTAATTGAAGTTGTCGATGAGAAACTCACCGGAGAAGTTCTTCTCGACGAAGCTCTTAAGCTCATGAAGACCTCCGAGAAGATGTCGGTCGCAGCTTGGATCGATCTTATGTCCGGCGAAACATGGAATCTCATGAAAATCGGATACCAACTGAAGCAAGTCCGCGAACGTCTTGCAAAGGGTCTTGTCGACAAAGGAATCCTACGCACTGAGAAGCGCAATTTCCTGCTCTTTGACATGGCCACGCACCCTGTTTCCGATACCGGCGCCAAAGATGAAATCCGCCGTCGCACAATCAACATCCTTACCTCCCGCACCGTCGTTCTCCCCGCAACTCCGCTCATGCCCGAGCAAGTCCCCTTCCGCTACCTTCGCACAATTTGTATGGTCTGCGGAGCCTACGCTGCCAATGTTCTCGAGAACGCACTCTCGAGTCTGGGTCATGACGAGCGGGACCGCGCGTTCGGCCGTGTAGATGAGCTTTTGGGAGATTTCTCGCAATGGCCGTTCGCAATCAGACCTGGTGCTACTTCTGGTGGTATTGGTGTTAATCTTGCGCAGGAAGTTGCTGACGAGTTGAATGCAAACAAGGAGAAAGAATTACAGGTCGAGGTTATTGCTGCTGCGTACGTCTCCAATTTGATTGTTTACTTTGGGTTATTACTGACTTTTTTTAGGCTGAATGTATTTACAAGATTGGATTCGATTCTATGATTAAATCAATTTATCACTGAAAAATAGCTGCATCCGCTGAGTATAGTGGTTTAAAAATTAATAAACTATCACTCAGTCTCTATGTTTTCATCTACAATCATTTAATCAGTTTCAGCTCTCTGTTTGTTATTACGTTCTACATATAAGCTCTCTCCTTTTTTCACAACAGTTATTTCTTTTATTCTTCTTCTTTGTTTTGTTTGTGCTTAATTCTTTGTTGTTGTTATTATGTGTTTTGTGTGTACGTTTAGATGTCTCTCGGATTGGATATACAAGTTTAACTTACCTGTTTGTAATTAAAAATGTCTACGTAAGCAGTCACGTGAATGTGATCCGGGTAATTCAGACGCGTAGAAAATCCAAACGCGTTAATTAATCGAGATCTTGAAGAGACGCGTAGCAGCACAAAATGGAGGAGGAAAACGAATATGAGAAACAAAGACAAGCGAATATTGCTAGAAACAAGGCACTATTACGACAACTTGAATTAGCTGATTTGGGAAGTCAATTAGCCGCTTCTGGAGGTAACTCCTCAACTTCTTCATCGACTGCTAACAAAGCAAAACGCGCCTCACCGCGAAGTACGCCCACTTCCAAAAAACCACGAGTTAAAAAGGAAGAAGTGATACTTCCCAGACGATCAAGTGCGCGAATCAAAGGAATTGCTGCGGAAAAAGTTGAAGTGACTGATGATTTGACGACAACGGAAACAGGGAGATCAAGTCCTGCTGCTGCTGGGATCAAAGAGGAAGTGAGAAATGGGAGAGTTGCGGGGACGATTAAATTTGAGGATATTGATGCTGAAAAGTTGGCGATGACATGGACGTTTGATGATGCGGATAACGAGGATAGTGTCAAAGATGAGGGTGAAGACGGGAAAGTTATTGCGAAGGATGTGTTGAGTTTGAGAGAGGAAATGAGTTCGTTGAAGTTGTATGAGCGGTTTGCTCCAAATGAGATTAAAATAGTACGGCATATGACTTCTTTATTAAATTCAAGTACTGACAAATAGACACCGGAGCGAATATTCTACATGCAATTTCATCCCTCTGTATCTCATCGTCTTATTTTGGCCGGCGACAAAGCAGGAAACCTCGGAGTCTGGGACGTCGACTCCACAAACGCGACTTCCAGAACCGAAGACGAAGACAACGAAGAATACGAATCTCCTTCATTGTACCTTTTCAAAGTCCACGCACGTACATTATCAAGTCTCGCCTTTGCACCAGGTCATGCTGAGAAACTGTACACATCAAGTTACGACGGGTCAATACGCAGCGTTGATTTCAAATCCGGCAGTAGTTCTGAAGTCTATTACAGTGATGGTAACCGCGATGAAGACGGTATCTGTGAAATGGACTTTGCCGATGCAAACACGATATACTACTCGACGTTTGGCGGACAAATATGCCGCGTTGACTTACGTGCTCCGCCTACTTCAAATGTTGAGAAGTTCCGCGCTCATGAGAAGAAAATAGGCGGATTGTCAATACATCATGGCGCCCCTCATTTATGCGCTTCTTCATCTCTTGATCGATCAATGAAGATTTGGGATTTCAGAAAAATCACAAATACGGAAGACGACGAGAAACAGCCTAGTCTGGTCACAGAGTATAACAGTCGGTTAAGTATAAGTTGTACTTCGTGGACTTCAGACGGCGATTTGGTATGTAACGGCTACGATGATACCATAAATATCTTCAACCTACGCGAGTCGGCATCTTGGACAAAGGGTTTCACACAGCCTGAACTAACACCGTCCTCGACAATCAAACACAACTGCCAGTCAGGTAAATGGGTTACCATACTAAAGTCGTCATGGCAAGCCAATCCGGCTGATAGGGCAAATAAGTTCGTCATCGGAAACATGAAACGGTATATGGATATTTACAACGCTGATGGTGTCCAACTAGCGAGGTTAGGCGGCGATTTGGTAACCACCGTACCTTCGGCATGTAAATTTCATCCGACAAAGGTATGTATCTTTTTCCTTACTCGAACCCAACTAACGTATGCAGAACTGGGTCGTCGGCGGCACGGCAAGTGGCAAAGTCGTCTTGTTTGAATAGTGTACATTACATGAATATTTTTTTGTAGAATGTTCAATTAGTATATACCCTTTCAGTACAACAAAACTCCGAAAAGGCCCAGGCAAAAGTCCAGCTTACAAGAAAACGCAAAGTATCCAATTATATACAATATCCCATACCCCAAAAAAAGTTGCTATAACCGCATTTAAAAGTACTTTTTTATACAATGCAATCATAATCCGTGAAAAAAAAAATGTTCAGGTTTTTTTGTCTTTTTTCGATCGTTTATTTCTTCTTAGGTCCTCCGAGAGGCGAGCCGATGTCTTTGCCTCTTAGCTTGACGCCCAATACACGCTCTAACTTTCCGAGCAGCTGCTGATTTGGAACAGCACGGCCCATTTCGTAATCGTTGATGATGTTCGACTTCTCGTTGACCTTGACGGCAAGATCCTTCTGCGTAAGGCCCTTGTCGAGTCTAGCCTTTGAGATAGCCTTTCCCACGCTCAAGTCGAGTTTAGCCGGTGGAGCAACCTCGTTCTCGCGATCAATCTTCGCCAACCGCTGACCTTCGCTGCTTCCTCCCTTATTTGTGCCAGCACCGAACTTCTTGTCGGTCGAGACCACGGTTCCTGTTCGACGAGCTGCGTTGATCTGCGCATTTGATCGAGCGGCGGCCGCGCTGCGTGCTGTGGCCTTCTGGCCGATGTAAGTGACGCTGTCCCAAGATTGTTCGCTCATTTTTGTGGTTCTATGGTGGTTTTTATGCGGATATTGAATGATATATGCGGTAAATGAAAACGTTGCGGAGAAGGCAAAATATATGGCACGAGCCGAGTCAAGTTATCGGTGATGTCAGAGAAACGGGCAAGGGTTTACTACTCAGGAATATTCTAGTCTTGCCATAGGCGTATGCCGCGATTATGCCATAACTTCGGGACGAGGCTCAGTTGTGCAGTGCTCTAAACACGTCGCAGATATGCATCCGACTACAGAGCATATTTTGATATTGAATTTGAACAATCCAGGAATCTGTAACCAACAACAACCAATTCCACAGCCACAATGAGGCCTTCAGCTCCTCGTTTGCTCGAGCATTTTAAAGACCGATTGCTTCCTTATTTTACCAGAAAACACCCTAAAAACAGACGTGCTCGGCTGACCACAAAAGATGGTAACAAAGACTTCTACAAAGGTACCGGTTCCGCGAACATGGGAAACCACACAAAACACGGAAAATACTTGATCGACTATCACAAAGTACGAACATATGTTGTTCCTGCTGAACTAGCCAACACAGACGTACGTTTATCCCGATCCAGCTGGACCCGGAGTAGTTATGCTAACATATCGCAGCTGTCGCCATATCTCCCGAAGACATTACCACCTCTCAAGAACGACTTTTCGGGATTCGCCCGTGGTGCGCACGATGGAAACTGGTACTTGAAAAAGTACGAAGAGTACTTAAAGTACGGTGCGGATGAGGCCCCGGAGTCACGGAGGAATGAGGAATGGATTGAGCGCGCCTAAAGCGTTTACTTGTATATATTAATATGATCATACTGAACATCAATGAGTACTCTTAGATTTGGAATAAATAAAATTACTTCTATCTTATTTTACACACGAAGAAACACAAAAAAAATAATCAAACGAAAGCCAAACACCGAAACATAGCAAAACCAAGTCATACATATAAAGTAAAACTCTAGAAATTATACAAATACATATTCCATTTTAGTCCTTAACTTTTCTATTTCTTTTTTTTCTTTCCTAATCGTAGTCACTCTTAAACGAATCTACGCTTCGGCTCTGGTGACGGTGAGCGCGAAACTGAACGAGCGTCCCGACCACGAAGTCTCAAATATTTCATTTGCGCTAAAAGAATATTAGTACTTCGAACAAATCAACTTATCACAACATATACATACACAACTCCAGATCGTTCAATAATCCCGGTGACGGCTTCTTTGAATGAATAAAATTACAGAAACCACCGCGCATACATTCTTTAGTGTCATGCTGTCGACAACAGGCTTCCCTGAAATCCGTCACCGGACTCAGTTCTGCGTAAACTGGCCGGCCTCCGTACCATCGTGAATTGAAATTATCACATGCTTTCTGTGCGTCTTCTTCATATTTGAATCGACAATATACATTTCCAATAAGATCTATTAAAGTTAGTATTCTATTACAATATTAATTAATAGCGTAGTACTTACGATCATTATTATTCTCGCAAACAACAATCTCCTCAACTTCACCAAACTTCGCTGCCTCACAGAAGAAATCCTCATAAAACGCGTCAAAATGATTTTGCATCTGCGACTCGTTCAACTTGTTTCCCTGCTGATACGCTGGATTCTGATACATATTCGGACACATTATCGTTTGTGAATAAGATGGCTTGACATGTTTTCGCGAACATTTATCACCGTGTCTGCATGCTCCGATTTTGTAGTAGAATGAACTTGATTTCTTGTTAGTATTGATCTTTTGACAGGAATATGACTATGGACTTACCAGTTGACTTTATCTTGTTCAGTTCCAAAAATAGATGCTAAGTAATTTGCCATTTTGTCTAAATTACTTCTTCTTAAGGATTTTTGTTAAAATTAGCAATATCCGTGAATTGAAAGATCACGGATAGAATATATATTTGAAATCAGTGTCCGCCACGATTTATCTACACAGTATTATATTTTACGTCACGTGGACACATCACGTGCGTCAATCACGTGTACCTACTTTCTTTCCTCTGGATACTTCTTTGATTCAGGAACACAACGATAGATCGATTATAATGGGTGTAAGTGGTTGTTTGCTCCGCAATTGATTTTGATCAAATAAATTGACTAACCAGAATTGATTTTGTCTATTAATAGAACGACGGAGGATCAATACCTACGCGACGTGAACTCGTCAATTATTCCTCCCGCGAGGCGACTTCCTCACAGATCTTTGAACAAAACCAACTTGCCGCAGAATATGCATGGAAAACATGTCGTTTAAGTTTAAAGCCGCTTGAAGTACCATTAGTTAGCGATTATTTGGGGAGACTTTACAACAAAGTTGCCGTTTTAGAATGGCTTATTTCTCCAGATGCGTTTGGAGATGGCGATTCCATTGTTCCGCATATCAAATCTGTGAAAGATGTTGTTGAATTAAAAATCTCTGTTGATGAGAAGAGTCATAAGTGGGTTTGTCCAGTTACTGGAAAGGAGCTCAAAGCAGGTGGATCAAAATTTGTGTATCATGCTGAGTGCGGTCATGTTTTTGCTGAAAGCGCTTTGAAAGAACTTGAGGAAAAAACTTGCTTACAATGCGGCAAAGAAGTTGAGAAGTTGAACATTATAATAATTAACCCGTTACTGAAATCAGATATCGAACTTCTTGAAAGCAGGTTAGAAAAGCTTAAAGCTGAGGGTCTTACACATTCACTGAAATCGGCTTCAACTAAGAAAAAGCGAAAGTTAGATTCAGAAGATAAATCAAAGGAGTCAAAGTCTAAGAAGAAAGAGAAAAGTGGAAAGAGTTTGAATGGTGAGATTGCAAAGGCTACGGAGAGGGTTCTAAAAGACGTCGAACAACGTAAGAAAGCAGTTGCATCTGTAAATGTTTGATGATAACAGTTTGATTAATTTGGTTCTTTGGAGATGGATTTGTTTTTCTTATTGTTTTTAGGCGTTTGTTTGTATTACTAGTAGTGGAAATGTACAATATGATCATAGACTTGTTGGAGTCCCATTAGAGGGTTTAGAGCCGCACTGAATTTTTCAGATATTGAGCCCAGTAGTTACAAGTAATTTCACAATTGATATACACTTTCGTTTCATTTAGCATTATACACAAAAATGGGTAAATGCAGTAAAGACAAACGTGATTTATACTACAGAAAAGCAAAAGAGCAAGGATGGCGAGCTCGTTCAGCATTCAAATTACTTCAACTCGACTCTGAGTTCCATTTTCTCGACAACGTGAGCAGAGTAGTCGATCTTTGTGCCGCTCCAGGATCATGGAGTCAAGTGCTTTCAAGAAAATTATCAACTGGAGAGAACGCTGCTACTATTGTTTCTGTGGATTTACAGCCCATTGCACCACTTCCTGGCGTTATTACGTTACAAGCTGATATTACACATCCATCTACTCTGACAAATATTTTGAAATTGTTTGGTGGTGAGCCAGCTGATTTTGTCTGCTCAGGTAAGCTGCCGTACTCTAAATATGTAGTGCTGTAGTAGACTAACCTGTTAACAGATGGAGCCCCGGATGTTACAGGACTTCACGACCTCGACGAATATATCCAAGGACAACTTATTCTTTCCGCGTTAACATTAGCCACGAGTCTTCTCCGTGAAGGCGGCACCTTTGTCGCTAAGATTTTTCGCGGTAGAGATGTTGATTTGATCTACGCCCAGCTTTCTCTTCTTTTTGATCACGTCACATGCGCTAAGCCTCGAAGTTCTCGTGCATCGTCATTAGAAGCGTTTGTCGTATGTGAAGGATACAGACCTCGTCCAGGATGGCAGCCAGAGTCTTTACAGCTTAAGAATACAACAACACCACAAAGCTTAAAGAATTTTGCTACTGATGACTCGGAGCGGATCATAGCACCGTTTATTGCATGTGGTGATTTATCAGAATATGATGCAGATGCTACTTATCAGCTCGAGAAAGGTGTACAGGCAGTCAGTTTAGATCCTGTGCAGAAACCAACAGCTCCGCCATACAAAACTGCACTGGAAAAGAAACGGGCGGGAACTTTACGATGAAAATTAAAAAATTAGTGTAACTAGAGAAATGTAACTGTACAATACTATACAAAATTATTATTTTATTAATTAAGCCATCTTTTTGCTTGCATTAACAAATCCTGTGCCCTTTATGCTTAAAATGTACTCCTCTGCACGCTCACGTTCTTCATCATCGTCACTCTCGTCGTCATCGCCGTCATACTCTTTTAAGCGAGCTTCAGTACCCCAGATCTTTTTTATATCCCGTAGTAATCGAACAAATCCCTCATCAATAACACCTTTGCCTAATAAAACTCTTCCCACGTCTTCTTTTCCAAGTGTCATTAAGACTACCAAAGTCTTGACCTGACTTCGGCATACCATTCCTCCATTTGCTACTTCCTCCAGTAACATTCTAGCGGCTTTCTCGCCAACATCTTCCGGTGCTTCACCAGCACTTCCCACAGCCTCTGAGCAATAGCACCAACCAGATCTAGTCTCTGCGACAAGAGATACACCAAAACCTGGACTTTTACCAGACTCCTCACCACGCGCGACGTCACTAAAAATGAAAGTTTCACAGCCGGTCACACTTAACACTGATCTTGCACCGTCGACAATTCTGTTTACACTAGCAGGGCTGACTCTTGTCGAGTACGCTACACCGCGTAATTTTGTGACTGCTGGCGCACTTACTGCTGCGTGTAGTGTTTGCGGTTGTAGCAGTACATGTGGTAAAAACACGTTGACTTCACCACCACCAAGTGGCGGTGATCCACGTTTTATAACTCTCAATTCTTGTCTCATGATTCCAAACTTGTTGTAGATAGGGAAAATTGCTGTTCGGATTGTATCAACGCCAAGGTCAATACCGTTAGATGTAATGCCTTTGACTGTAAGTGATAATGCTGCTTTTCCAAATGGTGCAAGTAGAAGAATTGGCTCAATAAAATAGCCAACAGCGCGAGAAAGAGGACAGTTGTGTGTAATTGTTCCGTTCACTATTAAACCTGGTTTGTAAACGACGGTGGTACCTAGAAAGAGTTTAGCATATAGTTATGAGATGCTAGAAAAACACTAACCTGTATATGAGATTTCTATGGCACTACCATTCGTCACTGCTTCTAGCAATCGTAAAAACGAAACCTCATAATCTGAAATCGTCAGTCATATTGATTAAATAGTAATGTGTTCAGCATCTACCTTTTAATCCAGGTTCCATATCATCTGATCTAATCTTCTCGATCTTTATAGCACGACCCGACAATGTCGCCAGCACAAGACGCATTCTAAAGTCAACATGACCAGAGTACAGTATTGGTGGTGCAACCATCTTTCGAGAAGTTTGATGCTTTCGAGGTAAGTGTATTCTATTTTTCAAGATTGTTAGTCTGATCTTTCTTGACGCTCGTGAGGCTCAAAAACTTTTTGTACAGCGTTGGGAGGAATAAAATTGACCCCTGAACACTAAAAATTTTGAGCTTTACATCCTGATTCTTCCTAAATTTTCACATATATGCGACTGTAGAAAGCTTAATTTATGTACATCAGAACAAATTTGAACTCTTGATTTGAGCACCAAACTGCATTGCGCAGTTCCATAGAGACATTCAGGTCACAGAGATGAGTTCTCAAGTAGATGAACCGAAGCTGATGCGTCTACACATTTCAACTTTATCACCAGTATTAGCGTCGGATCCTACTGATCTAATTTCTCGACTATCCATGTTTGGAACGCCAAAATCAGAGTTATCATTGCACAAAAAGCAAGTTTATGATAATTACTTTGGTTTCATCACTCTTGGAATCACAAAGAGCAAATATGGAGCTTTGCGGAAATCTTTGAATGGAGTGAAATTCAAAGGAAGTCTGATCAAAATTGATGAAGCGAAAAACAAAAGTTTCGAAGAGCGACAAGAAGAATCATCTCAGCAAACGGAGGAAAAAGAACGTCAACTTGCAAAGGCCAATGCGTACGCACTTCGCAAGCTCACATTGCATCAGTTGAATATAAAAAAGAAAGAAGACAAACTGCTCTATCACATTCGACGGTCACGATATCAATTCGGGAAATTAGAGGCAGGAAGAATGCGTGAAACGATTCGTGACTTTCGCAAAAATCCACCAACATTTCGTGTTAAATTTCATGGAAAATCTAAAGCATTTAAAATCAAAAAGCAAAAGCTATGGGGTGCAGCTAATGTCAGCGATCCGAACGAATTTGTATGGCAGTTTGTCGAAGAAGACGAACAGCCGGTTAAAAATAATAAAATTCTAGTAGGAAGATGGCTTAATGGCTACGGAGATACTGTTGAAGTATTTAGAAGAGAAGTTATCCAAGTTGAAGACTATGCGAAACTAAAAGCGGAACTTGAGTTTGGAGAGTTTGCTGATGTTTTCATGAAAGACGCACAGTTTGAAGTCGTTAAAGCAAAGGCGAACAAAGCTACAAAGGAGACAAAGGATGAGACTGAAGAGGAAAAACAGCAAAGGATAGAAAGAGAGAAAAGCTTGAAGATCTTAAATGAAATGTTTGGGTCAAGTAATGCTGATAGGTACGTTTGTTACTGGCGTGTTGTCTTTTCTGATGCTAACTATTTAGTTCGGAAGTTATTACTACTGCTAATATGTCTGATGAGGATTCAGATGGTGACGAGGCAATCTATCAAATTATCAATTCTGCAAAGCCGAACCTAATTCAAGAGCCACTAGATGAGGAAACGGAATTGTTTGAAACCAAAGAAGAGAAAATTGTTAAAAGAGAGGCTTCACCGGTAGAGTCTGTTCATGAAGAAGTTGATTCGTACAATGATGATCTATTTTCTGGTATCACCATTCCTAAGACAGTGGAGCAACTCGTGACAGAAGATGTTGATGAAGAAGAAAATGGCTCTAGCAAAGAAGAGAGCGACAATGACTCAGCTGGAAGCGGTCTTTTTGATGGTATTGATCGTCCGCAAGATGACGAAACAAAATCTAATGCCGACGATGACTCTGACGATGAGTCGTTATCTGGAAAGCCTTATATGCCGTTCTATGGATTACGAGGAGGTGCTCCAGGCGATGAATCTTCTGAATCTGAAACTGATTCTGGGGATGAAGACGCGGAGGAAATGTCAATCTCCGAACAAAGCGATTCTGATGACGAGAGTAGTTCAGACTCAAGCAGTGACTCTGAAAGTGAAAAGAAGAACTCTAGTTCAAGCTCAAACTCAAGTTCGAGTTCGAGTTCGAGTTCGAGTTCCAGCGATTCGAGTTCTAATAGTAGCAGTGACTCTGACAATGAATCAGAAACTGTGGCCAATGAAAAGTCAAGTACAGGTTCTAGTAGTAGTTCTAGCGACACTTCTAGTGACGGATCTAGTGATGATTCTAGTGATGACTCCAGTGATGATTCCGATGACGACGCTAATGATAAATCCACATCGATTGACGATGACGACTCTAGTGAAAATTCAAGTGACGATTCTAGCGATGGTGACAGTGATGGTGAAGGAATTGAAGAGTCAAAGCAAAAGCTGGAAATTGAACTCGCAAAGTCTGATACTAGCGAACACAATTCAAGTGACAGTTCATCTTCCGATTCAGACTCTGAAGTAGAGTCAGACAAAGCCTCGGATCTAGATGCATTGAATGCCACTAAAAAGACTGAAGGTGATCAATTTGTTGAGTCAAATCCAAGAAAAACTGTGGTTACGGAGCGTTTACGTTCATTATTCAATACAGACGAAGCAACTGCTAGCTTTTCTTTGTTTGGAGGAGACGCCGAGAGTGACGACGACAAAGTTGAGGACTACGAAACCGTACCTTCTGCTGAAAACGACGAAGAAGCTAACGAAGCAATGGAAGTTGACAATGATGACGATATACCAGAACCTACAGCTTTCGTTTCGAATGCAAAGGTACTATCAAAACGCAAGCAATTTGAAAACATGCCGCTATTTTTCCCTCATTCTGAATCTGCGTTCTTGGACGCTCAAAGTCAGTTCGCTAAAATGGCAGAAAAGCCACCATTGACCCGTGAAGAATGGAAAGAGAAGTTTTATGAAAATAGAGGCGAGTGGACTAGAAAGGCCAAAAGAAGAAGACGCGATGCATTGAGATCAAAAAGAAAATTGGAAGGTAATAGAGGACGACATAAAAGTGATAATATAGAAGAAGCATGAAGAGTTTTCCGGCATGAGTTTGGCGTTTAAAATAATTTTGTGTATAATACATTAATTCTAATTTAGCTATTGTACAATTATAACTTTCGATGTAAGTAATTAGATATATCCACGCAAAGCAAGTGCACCTGAGACAATTTTTGTAGCTTTATTCCGATCCGACAACGATACTTCTTGAGGTATTTTATAGTTCTGAAACATGTCAGTGGTGTTAAAAAATTGTGGAACAGAATTTCTGTATGACTTACTTTTCGTACAATGGCAAGGTCTGTGAATGTCTGTATTAATGAATCTTCCACTTCTAACCTATCACCGTTCACAATTTCATCCAAAGCAGCAATAACAGCAGCCTCATCCACTTTCTCACTATTTTCATCTGATACTTTAATAGCTAACAGTGCCGAACTGTCGTCTTTTATTCCAAACCTCCGTAATCCATCAGCAATATTCATAGAAGGCGCCATTGCGAACACAATTTCAGAATTCAGAGTTCGAGTGCGCATACTTTCAGCAGCTCGGTCTGTTAACGCACGAAAAACTGCGGCTAATACATGTTCTAGTGAAACAATCGTCTTCGGGTCAAGGAATGCGTAAGAGTATTTGGTGTTGCCGCTTAATAGCTGCGTTCTGATTTCTGCTGCGTTTGTAACGTTGTTATATAATGAGAGAAAAATCGGTGATTCTGGAAACTGTGGTATAGTCACGGCTAAACTGTTCGAAATCATCTTTATGTATTATACAAAATAACCCTTCAGTCTATAAATTTACAAGGAGGATATGCAATAGCAAATAATCATCATTGGAAACCGTTAAATTATTAGAGACGTGCGGCGTAAGCGGCTTCATTATTACTTGATTCTAGTTCGATTTACTGGAAATGCTTTTTGATTTATAATTCCATATTATATTTATTTTATAATATACCTAAACACCGACCCAAAGCTCTAGCACTGTATGGTTATTACGCCTTTACTTCTTCTCAATGAATGGCAATCCAGCTTTCTTACGAACAACACCGTAGATAGAAGCAATGTCACCCTTTGATCCAAGCTCTTCCTCGACGGCTTTCAAATGTTCGGCAGCAATTTCAACAATTGGCATAGTGGTTCCGGAGGCTTTGGCAAGAGACAATGCGTGTCTAATTATGAGATGTCAGTAGAGTTCTTTTCAGAAAAAGACTTTTGTAATATATACCTGGCGTCCTTTGCTGCAAGATCAGCACCGAAAAGAGGCTTGTCGCGAACATAATCACCAGTTGTAAGACGTTTGCTGTAAGGCAAGTAAGGAGACTGGCCAAAAAGAGCTGCGATAAATTTCTCAAAGTTCTCAGTTCCCAAACCGGTCTTCTCAGCAAGAGTGTGACCTTCAGACAATGACTCAACCATTCCAAGAATAACAGTGTTACCAATGACCTTCAAGGTAAGAGCCTTTCCAACGTCAGGATCGTCGGAAAGATCAATGGTCATACGGCCCATGACGCCATCAAGGTAGGGCTTAATAGCAGTGATACCTTCCTTGGATCCGGCAGTGACGAAAACAAGAAGACCGGCATTCGCCATAGCAGGAGCTCCAAAAACGGGAGCGGCAACGAAAAGACCACCAGCTTCTTTGGTAGCGGTTTCAAGGCCTCGGGTAGTATCAGGGTGAATGGTAGAGCATTCAGCGAAGATCTTTCCCTTGACTCCATCGGGGATCTTGAGTGCAACATCATAGACACTCTGAACCGCAGCATCGTTCGAAATGCAGGAAAATATGATGTCGGCTTTGGAGACTGCCTCCTCAAGGGAAGAGACGACAGTTACCGACTTTCCTTCGGCAAATGCCTTGGCCTTGTCTTCGGATCTGTTCCAAAGAAGAAGAGGAGGATCAAGCTTGCCTTTGGAAATTAAATTGGCAGCCATACCCTGCTCATATCTGTTAGCACTCACGATAGAATATGTAAGCCATCATCCCAACGCGCAATGAGAGAAAGCAAACATTGTGATGACGTAGAAGTAAGAACGATCAACTTACGGCGCCCATGTTTCCCAAACCAAGGAAAGCGACTTGAACCATTGCGACTGAAGCAGGCGAGAATTTCAAATGTCTGGTAGAAGAGAAGAGTCGATTGAATATGCAATTGACTTTATGCGAGCTCCTATAAATCTGTCTAGATTGAGTAACGCAAGCCAAAGACGATGAGAGTCGAGCGGCGGGAGTAGTCCGAATCATTGAGGTAGGGTTCGCAACAGCTCTTCTCGAAGCAAAAAGAGTATTCTGCAACCCACTCGTGGGAGCAGTGGAAAATGTCCGCATTCTGACAATTGCTTCCGTGGACCAAATAAATTTCACAGAATAGCTAAATTTGGCTTTCAGACGAAGGATTTCAGAATATGAGGAAAAAATAATAAATGACTAAGCATCGAAAGTGTGAGGAGAGAATAATATTTTAGAAGCAATTTACGTCATCTGTGGTATGCTTACAGTGCAATTAATTAATTAGTATATGACTTCAGTATACCTTTGCTGCTCAATCAAGTCCAGATGGACTGGTCGGCAGTCAGGGTCACGATTGGAAATAGCCGTCCGCAGACTCGCACGGAATAGCCGAGACAGCACACAAGAAAGAATCCGTCAGCCACCGAGCTTCTTTAACGCTTCCGAGTAAAATCTGTCCTAGACAAGTTCATTACAGGAGCTCTTCTACAGTAAAATATAACTACAGGTCTCAAAATAACCGAAAGTGTATCTTGATCAATGAATGCTCAGCTGGACAGCCAATATGAACAAAATACACCTCTTAGGTTAACGCTGGGAGCACGAGCTATTGCGAAAGTCATCTGGCGATAAGCCAGGCGAGGAAGATACGCGGAAATCCCGGACTTAAAACTTAAATTTCCGAAAAAAGGTTTTGAACCGCAGGCCTCCACTTTCGATACCTTGTTGCTCACTCTTACTCATTTATGATACAGGCAGCTCTCTATAGGCTCAGGTTGAATACTAATCTTGATAACTATTAAGAGGGCTTTGACTCTATTTGTTTGGCATTATAAAATATCCTAAAGAGCTGCCCTTAGTTTTTTTGGCGAGATAAAAGATTTTAGAGTAAGTCCCAATTTGTCCTGCTGTCTTAGCACCGAGTTTGCTTCATGCTAATTGTACTTCCAGTTGACGACCGATAAATAAATCGCAATGCCAGAAACAGAGTCGTTTCATGATACAGTTTCGGAGATTGACCCATTGGCCTCTGCCGATGAGGTCAACGAGCCTATAATCCCTCTTTCATACGACACGCGACCTTCTTCGCGCCCGTTAGACGGTCTAAATCCAGCGGAGATGCACGACCCGGGCTCCGATACTTCCGATAATGACTCTTTGGCCATTGAACTTGAGACAGATATTGACAGCGAAGATGAAGACATTTACCCTCGCAAAAGCATGAACGAGGATGCACCGCTTCTGGGTGAAGACGACGCAGACTACGGTCCGTCTGAGATGCCCTCTGACTATGTTAGTCCTCATTCACCATACTGGACTCCAACTTTACGTCTTCGTATGATTCAACTTGTTACATGTACTAATGTTTTTCTCACTGGTTGGGACTCGAGTTGTACTGCTAGCACGTATGCACTTATCGGTTCAGAATTCAATGCTGCCAACAACGTCAGTTGGATAAGTACTTCATATCTCATCTCATCTACTGCCTTTCAACCTCTTTATGGTCGCTTTTCTGATATAGTCGGCCGCAGAATTTGCTTTCTCTTTGCTATTTCTATTTTTTTCATTGGCACCCTAGGATGTTCAATGGCTACTTCGTTAATGACATTGAACATTGCCAGAGCTGTTACCGGTGTAGGTGGTGGTGGCTTGGTGACGCTCGGAACTATCATTCTGTCGGATATGGTTCCATTTAGGCTCCGCGGTATCTACCAATCTGCTCTTAATTTCTGCTGGGGATTTGGAAGTATCACTGGTGCTTCAACTGCTGGTTTAATTGCAGACGCTTTTGGATGGCGATACGTTTTCATTGTTCAATTGCCAATTTTTCTTATTTCTATAATCTTGGGATATATGTATATTCTCAACCCTCCATACGCTGGTCCAAAAGCTGCGAACACTATCAGCAACATTGATTTTGGTGGAAGTGTCACTCTTGTACTTGGTCTCGCAAGCTTACTGGCTTGCCTTAGCATGGGTGGCAATGAGTATGCCTGGTCTGATCCTAAAGTGTTAGGATTTGGTATCTCTGCAGTGACCATGTTGTCGTCTTTTGTCTTTATTGAGGGAAAGATTGCCCGCATGCCTGTGATGCCTTTACGTATTTTGCAGGGAAGATTACCTGTCAGCAGTCTTATTTGCACGTTCTTCACTGGAATTGCGAATAACGCGCAACTTTTCATGCTTCCTTTGTTTTTCCAGGCCGTCAATCTTGATCCAGCATCTGTTGCTGGTGCACGTCTGATTGTGCCTTCTCTTGTAGGAATTATCGGGTCTGTTCTTGCGGGTGTGATTATGTCACGATGGGGTCACTTAGCGTGGCTCATGAAGATTGGAACCCTTATTATGCTTATTGGATGTCGATTGGTTGCTTCTTTTGGTCCTGATTCTCCTAAATGGCATTTTGTGTTTTTCCTTATGCCTACGCAGTTTGGAAATTCATTATTAATGCCTGCAGTACTTTTCAGTATGCTGGCTCATTTCTCAAGAGTTGATCATGCTGTTGCAACTGGTACATCTTATTTGATTCGCTCAATTGGTTTGGTTTTGGGAGTTGCGATCTCAAACTCTATCAATCAAAACTCACTCACCAAGATTCTTCCCCAAATGCTGCAAAATGTTCCAAACAGCACAGAAATTGTGGACACTGTTATTCATTCGGTTACAGCCATTCGTGATTTGGAGCCTAGCACGCAACGTTTAGTTGTTCTTGGTTACACTTATTCTCTTCAGCGATGCTTTTGGGCGTCAACGATTGCTTGTGCGACTGCTTTGTGTGCTTCGATGTTTTCCAATGGATCAAAGCTGCATCGCAAAGAAGACGACGAGGATGAAACTGCAAACAGACACACAGAGACCGTTCGTGAAGAGGAAGCTGAGTTTGTTTGAAGAGTAATGCAAAAGTTTAAATGGAAACCCTTTTGGGACATATCCGACTTATTTATTTTTTCTTTTTTTGGAAGTAAAAATTGGAACGGGCTACTTGGTTTGCATTAGTTGGTTCAATATGTTGAGATATCATGTAGCCAATTGAGTGGGAAGGTTAGCTGGAAAATGAGAGCTGGTGAAGTGATGGTCAAAGCGTGAAAGGTTTTCAGTATAAAGTCTTGTTTGTAAAAATATTCTAATAGGAATTATCAATCATAAAAAACACATATTTACTTAGTACTACAAATCTTAGGGAGGATGAGCTCTCCCATAGTACACCAAGAACTTCAAAACAATATGTTTTGTTTGATTTTATATTGTTTTCTTTCATTCAGCATTTTTTATTCTTAAAGTTTTTTTTTAGTTTTTGTTCTTTGCCTTTTTTCTTTTACATATTTCCTGTCGTGTTTGGTACATATAGAATCTGGAACATAAAATGTTGATTTTACCTTTTTGAATACTTTTGAAAATTAGGCGAAACCGTAAGTACATGTCAGACACGTTTGATAGGCAATTAGAGTTTAAAAAAATTGCATAAAAGAAAGTCAGGGGCGATAATGACGAGGCGCTAAAACTAACGCGGCCTCGACCGGGCGAATATAATCCATCAGCCCATTTCAGTCCTTTCACTCTACTACACCAACCACGACTCAATTGATTTCGGTTGTTTCTACACTTTGATACTACAATGAGCGAAGTTCAAAGCGCTCCCACCGTGCCTGAGAAGATTGTTGAGTCTGTTCCTGCTACGGAATCTGTGGCGGAAACTACCGCTGCTGCTGCTGCTGCTGTTTCCGAAGCGGTTCCCGAAGTAACGGTGGAGAAGCAAGACCCAATAGTTCCTCCCGTGCAGAAGACTACTTTTGCTGAGAAGCTAAACAATGTCAAGCTTGGTGCTCACCTTGCTTTCGAAGCGGCAATGCACGCTGCTTACTTGCGTAATGCTGTTCATGGATGGGATATGAAGACACATCTGATGGTCTCTGCGGTCCGTAAGTTTATGGACCCTAATGGAAAAACAGTTGAAGAAGTCCAAGAGGGTTCAAAGAAAGGTCTTCCTGTCACGAATTCTGAAATTGAGACGATCGAAACTTGCATTCCGGCTCCCACCGGTGCTGACGCCGAATTTGTGCTTTCGCTAATCTCTAAGGCTTGCGAGAAATTGACTGCAGATGCTGGTATCAAAGAACCAACTATCAATGCTCCAACATTGGCTGATGTCCCTGCCGAATGGGTCATTCATGGCCGAAAGGAAAAAAGTGAATCTTTTACATGCGAGAAGGATGACATTGTTATAATCTACGCTCACGGTGGAGCCCACTACATGGGTTCAGCTTCCGCCCACCGGTTTTTGACGTCGCTTTTTGCAGAGTTTGCCAATGTCAAAGTTCTTTCACTTGATTACCGTCTTTCTCCACAAAATCCTATGCCTGCTGCAATCACCGACTTTCTTGTGTCCTATATGTCTGTCCTGGAGAAATTACCTTGCAGCCAGATTTTCTTTGCTGGTGACTCTTCTGGAGCCTCGATTGCTCTTGCGGTGATTGCTTCTATTCTTTATGGTCAAGAAGGAGAGAAACGTGTTCCGGTTCCTGCTGGAGCTATCACTATTTCTCCATTCGTCGACATGACAAGATGTTTGCCATCTGAGTCCTCAAAAGAGATTGAAAAGTTTGACTATATTCCTCCTGGAAACTTTTATCCGCGCATAAAGAAGAGCAAAGCTTGGCCTGCAGAGAATGGTAGATACTGGGTAAGACTTGAATGATTTTGCTTATAATTAGTCAACTAACATTGAATAGCCTTATGCGGAAAACAATGCCATCACTCATCCTTTTGCATCGCCCATTCGAACACCTAGCTGGGCCGGTGCGTGCCCGCTTGCTGTTATTGTATCTGAGGAGCGACTTCGAGATTCCGGATGTAAGTATAACATGTAAAATGATTTTGGTTGAAAGGAATTTTGCAATCTGACTGAAGCAACTTTTAGTACTCTTTTCCAAATACTACCAAGATGCTGGAAACCCCACTTATGTCTACTATCATGAAAAATTACCTCATGTCTTTCATCTTCTTGGAAAGGATCAGCCATCAGTCACGAAGAGTTTCAAAGAAATTTCCGCATTTATCTCTGATGTCACTGCGCAACATAAAACCCCTGCCGAAGGCGAAGCTGCACCAGCTCCACTTGAAAGTAAACAAGTGCAGGTTACTATTACTGGGCAGGAGCGACCATTCACGGAGAAGAGAATACCCCAGCTCACATTCGAGGAACTCTCCAAGAAGATGGATCAAAGAATCACTGAGTTTGACAATCTTCTAAAATATATCATTCGTGATCTTTATCCCAAGGAAAAGCCTGCGAAACCAGCAAAGAAGTAATCTCTTACAGCTACAGCATTGTATTGGTTTTTTTTCAAGTATTGTGTAATAGAATGTTTATGACGAGTGTGATCAAGTTTGAGTTGTCACTTGTCACTATTTAATAACTAATAGCCAGCCTAAATAGATTAATTTTTAATTATAATTCATTTCATTTTAAAGTGAAAGAGTGGCGTACTGTTAACAGCCGGCAGAAAACAACCTGTGAAACAGCAAATTACAAATTATAGGTTTACCATGAATTGATGGATTTGAATGGCTTATTGAGCAACAGAAAAAATTTAGAAAAATTTCTGGAAACGCAACTTATTTGACAATATATGTATCTCTTTTTTTATTTCAAACAGTCATGTTGTAGGCTAGACATTAACTAAAATCAAGTAAAGACAACAATATCTTATAATAAGTACAAAAGCTAATGATGAATCCAAAAGTTACTAAACAAGGAACAAGGTAACCAGACGCAAAAAAAATATAAGGAACTAAAGGAAATGAAAACAACAAACATTAAAAAAACTGAACAAATGAACTGATTAACACGGAAGTGTAAAATTAACAGATTATAGAAAATAAAAAAGAGTACAATCAAAGCCTGCTGTGTTTTCAAATGGTTATGCAAAGCCCTACATTAACATGCATGGGTCAATAAGCCTATTAATACCATATTTGCTCTATATTATTTTACTATATGAATATATAAGTGTAAAATTATGGTAACATTGATATTAGATGGATATCGCAGACATACTTTTAAGGGCTAATTTGAGTAAGGCTAAATTAACTATGCTTCGATAGGATAAAAATCATTACAATCAGATACCACTAGGGATGTTATCCACAAACCCCGGGTCATCTCTATCCTATCTGTATATAACAGCATGCACATGCGAAAAATAGCAACACTAAAATTATGCTCAGCTTTATCAAAGTTAAGTGCCATCAAGTGCTAGAAGGATAAGTTTGGCATGACCACTAAGAGTGAGTTAAGTCAAGAAACAATGCTTGATACAACCGCAGATATTTGCACTAAAAACATAGTATCATATGCCCTTCACGGAAACGGGATGTGCGCCAAGTATCTGCATGCCCACATTAAATTGCTCGAAGTAACGTCCAATTTTCTAACTTGCTTATATTGTCCGGATGTTGTTTGAACAACTTGTCGTAGGCTCATCCTCTTGGGTCGCGGGGCCTTCTGGGGTGTGTAAAACTGACTCGACGCCGGCAAGCGCCTCGGCAGCACGCTGTAATACCTTTTTCGTTCACAACCATGTGGACGAACCTTGTCCAACTTCCACATAACTCACCCATCTTTTGCTACACAACTTTTCCGATCAATGCCCATTTTCCTATATAACGTGAATGTAGGGTATGCGTCGCACTTCCCAATGGTATTGTAACAACAATCTTTATTTTCAACACTAAAAACTCTCTAATTTAAATTAATTATGCTATCATCTGGTAGATTGGATCGTTCTTCATTTGGCCTGCATCTTCTAATATTATGGCCAGTGTTGCCACATCTGCTACAGCGCCGTGAACCTGCATGACTACTCCCTGAAGACCCCCCATCCCGTCGAGTTTCAAGACCTGTCGTACCAGTCTCCCCTTTTTCTCTTGCCAAATCCACACCATCTTGCCCAGTCAGTGTTCCTCCATGCTGGAGGCGTCTTGTTTTATCCGTAGAACGTCTGCTGACATCATGATTGGTCACACGAAGGTAGGACAATTCTCCTTCCAAAAAGGAAGTATGATTGAATGCAAGATAGGTTCCTTTAGTAAACTGATCCACCGCACTATAAATCCTATTTATTTTTGTAGGTGATTGATCAGGAAGATCGGCTACACAAGATTTAATCAATGCCGACTGCAAATCAACCTCTTTTCGATTCTGAGGCGTCTTGGAAATCCATTGCTTCACGGGTGATGCGGAAGGCGGCGTGGGTGGAGGACTCTCTATCTGTACATCCAGTTTAGAAAGCACTCTTTCAGGGTCATGCGGCACAAGTCCAGCGCCCTTGAAAGCCCCCAATATATTTTTATCTGTCAAAGAACGAGAAAAAACTGCGCAAAATGCTCGAAGAAACATGACCTTGTTCACATGCGTAACACCACCTCGCGACCAGTACTCAATTTGCCGCCCATACGCCTTTTTCAATGGCCCAAAACAGCCTACATCTAATGGTTGGAGTAGATGCGAAGAATGAGGAGGCATGCAAAGTGTAAAAATCCTATGTTGTTTGCAGTAGGAGATAAATTCGGTGGAGCGATGGCTCTCATGACCATCGAGCAGCAGAAGCCTGTATTCACCTTTTGTGCGATGCGCTGTGTGCTTTTCAAAATGCTGAATCCAATCTAACGCCACTTCGTTGTTGGTCCAACCATTTTCGTTACTGAGATTACCCAGTCAGACGGAAGATCACCGTCCAAGTACCAGTCAGATAGATGATATCGAGCAGCCAAGATGATGAACGGTGGAAGGGCCCAACCCTGAGCACTTACTGCTTGAATCACAGTTGACCACTGTCGATTACCGGGCTGTGCTAATTTAGCTCTGCCCTGGCGGTCAGCACTAGTAACCACCATACAGGTGGTAATGAGACCCATTGCAAAGCCAGTCTCATCGAAATTGTACATGTCTTCATCTGATGTTCGCAAAACTAGATCAAACCAGTCAGAAATAAGCTGGGGGTTCTCACATTTGGCTCTCTGGTAGTCATATTTCCGGGTCATTCGCATTTCAAGCTCTGGATGTCGGGCTACAAATACTGATGCCCATCTAGTGCCAACAGGAGGCGCGTTGTATGATCGAAGTATTCCGTTTGCCATATCTTCAACATCAGCCAGTCGAGGTGGAAAAGCTCGCTTGTCTAAGTCAAGTATATGTTGAACAATGGATTCCTCGTCCAGATTTGAAAGGCGTCTTGTTTTAGGCACAAATTCGCTTCGTGGGGGGATGCCGGCACGTCGTCGGCGAACTGTATGTTCAGAGACTTCGTATGTCTTGGCTACGCCTCGAATACTTAAATTTGGATCTTTGCGCAAAGCTTCAAGTGCCATAGTCACTCTGGCTTCGCGCGATATTGGAGAAGAGGCCATTTGTGGCGACTTTTGGGCTGGAAAGGGGGGTGAGACGCGACGCGTCGACTACGCGTTGGGAGAGTGCGACGCATACCCACATGCGACGCATACCCTACATTCACGTTAATGTCAATCACGTGCAGTCTGTTTCAAAGTAGTGAATTAAGCGAGACCAAGTCTTTAAACCTTAAATTTGCAAACTCCCAGCGCGACAAAAACTTTCTAAACAAGTACCGTAATCGCCAGATCATAGAAATAAGCTGGGGAATAGACGAGAATACAATGACTGATACGATAATAACGCCCGAGGTTGCTGATGTCTCTATGACTGAAAAGGCTATTGAAGAAGAAAAGACAGTAGAGGAAGTTGTTTCCAAAAAGGAGTTTTCACCATTTCTAGACTACGCTACAGATATCAGTGAAAATGACCTTGTCTTAGCCTGGTTAACTCGCGACAATACCAAACCAATCCGCCCTGTTCGCGACAATGCCTTACATACCCGCTTTGGCTCATTTCAGCACAACACCATCCTTTCATCAAAATACGGAACACAAGTTCCGTCATCGTCATCAACACAAGCAGGTTTTATCCACGTATTACATCCAACTCCAGAACTATGGAGTCTTTCGCTACCGCATCGAACGCAGATCGTGTATACCCCTGATGCATCGTATATTGTGCAGCGATTACGAATTCGACCGGGTACAAAGGTTATTGAAGCAGGAACTGGCAGTGGAAGTTTCACGCACGCTCTTGCGCGCACTGTTGGTAGAAAAGGACGAGTCTGGACATTTGAGTTCCACGAACCCCGGTATCAAATGGCCGCGAAGGAAATCGAAGAGCATGGGCTTTCTAGCGTTGTGAAATGTACACATGGAGATGTTTGTAAAAACGGATTCGTGCACAGCTGCGGCGAAACGCTCGACGCCAGCGCTGTATTTCTCGATTTACCAGCTCCATGGGAAGCAATCCCGCACCTTTCCAACTCTATTTCGAAAAACAAAATTACACGGATATGTTGTTTTTCACCATGCATGGAGCAAGTTCAACGCACAATTGAAGCTTTGCAAAAAGGTGGTTGGTTAGATATCGAAATGGTGGAGATTAGCTGTAAACGTTGGGAAGCTCATAAGGAAATGGTTCGGAAACCTGAAGATGCGATCGAGCGTTTACGAGATATTAAACGTCGACGAACAGATGGACTCAAGAAACGAAACGCACGAGTTGAAGCTGAACGCGAGGGAAAACCTATTCCAGAGCACGCTAAGAATCCGAAAGAATTAGAATGCTCACCAACAGATTTTAATCCATGGGGTAAAGGAAAGAGAATTCATGAAGGCGATGAAGGGTATGAATGGAGGAATGTGTCTACCGTGGAGGCGGAGATTAAAACGCATACGTCGTATTTAACGTTTGCGTATTTACCGCCGCCTATGGAATTAGCTACTGCGTGATTGTAAATAATAAACACCTTGTAATTAACTTTAAATATCCCCAAATGCCATCTCCCACTTTGCTACAAAAAATAACTCAAAATTTTACATATTCTTACTCCATTCTATCATCATCATCTTCCTCTTCCTCCTCTTCCTCATCTTCCTCATGCGAAGTCGTCTCAGCAACAGATTCATCTTCTGTCTCTGCCTCAATTTGCTCATAGTCATCTTCAATCCCATCTGAGCTTTGCGCGTCCCCCTCAGATACGGTTTCTTCAGGCACTTCGTTTGTTTCTTCCGTGGAATTTTTAGAGTCAACGCTGACGAGCTGTTCATGCTCTGAAGTCTCAGATTCAGCTGGCTCTGACTCATGCGGTTCTTCAACGGATTCAGTTGCTTCTTCAGCTGATTCGAGAATTTCCTCGGGTTCTTCTGTCTCGTGATCTTCTATGGGCTCTTCTGCGGACTCGACATGTTCATCAGCAGAATTAACCGCGGGCTCCTCAGTAGACTCTTCAGCAGATTCAACCACTGGCTCTTTAGCGGATCCTTCAGCGGACTCTTCAGCAGATTCTTCAGCAGATTCAACCACTGGTTCTTCAGCGGGTTCTTCGACAAACTCTTCAGTAGGCTCTTCCAAAAGTTCAATCGTTGGCTCTTCAGCGGGTTCTTCAGCGGGTTCCTCAGCCGGTTCTTCAGCCGGTTCTTCAGCGAATTCCTCCGTAGACTCTTCAGCAGACTCAACCGTCGGCTCTTCAATGGGTTCTTCAACGGACTCTTCAGCAGACTCTTCCGCAAGTTCAACCGTAGGCTCTTCAGCGGGTTCCTCAATTGATTCCTCAGCAGACTCTTCGGCGGGCTCTTCAACAGGCTCCTCAGCAACCCCTTCTACAGGTTGCTCAACAGATTCTCCCGCAACCTCATCACCTGAATTATCCCCAAGCTGCATCACACTCTCTTCATCATCACCCGCATCGTCCTGCTCAACAGTCTCCGCTTCAGGCTCACTGACTTCAGGCTCTTCCTCCGCGACTTGCTCAGATTGCTCTTCAACAGGTTCCTCTTCTGCCTCTGCGGTAGTTTCTTCAACAGGGGAGTCATGGAGCTCGACAGGTTCTTCGATACTTGATTCTTCGGTATGCTCTTCAGAAGGCTCGGTAATGTGTACCTCGGCGGCTTCTTCAGCAGGTTGCTCGACTGACTTAACGACTTCATCAGTAGATTCCTCGATAGTCTCCTCGGCAGACTGTTCAGACGCTTCCTCAACAGCTTCATCACTAGATTCAACAACTCCTTCTCCACCAACTTCCTCCTCACCATGCTCTCCAGAACCATTCCCAACCACATGCTCACCATCTTCCTCCAACCCATCCTGCAGTATCGCAACACCAGTACGTAAATCACCACTTCCAGCGCCGTTATTGTTATTGTAGTAAGAACCGTATACATTTCTTGATAATGGAGCAGCGGGAATAATGTCGTCGTTGTCCCATGCGTTTGCGAAAAAATCGGGTTCGTAGTCGACTGTTGGTTGCTGCTGTTGTGGAGGTTGTACGGGTTGTTGGGGTTGTTGTTGATGGTATCGGGGTTCGTCATCTGATGATGATGATGATGATGATTCTTCCACTTCTTCTTCGATTTGTTCAGGCTGTTTTTCATGTCCCTCTTCTTCAACTTCTTCATGTTCATCAACTTCCTCCACTTTTCCATCATTCTTCTCACCAACATCCTGACTCTCACCAGAAATAACATGATTATCGTCAACAGAAGCAGCAGCAACTTTCAACTCATTCAACTCAATATCATCACTTTTTCCATGTTTCCCACTACCACTAACCACCGTATCATCATCATACCTCGCCAAATTCCTCATCGCCTGAACTTCCGTAAACTTCTCTTCCTCTTCCTCATCCTCCTCTTCATCGTCCTTCTCATCCGTTTTAACAAGTTTACCGTGCCCTTGACTCTGGCCTTTTGCAACAGACAAAGACTCAGCGGCACTAGAGTAAAAATCAGTCGGCGTAAGTGTAACATCCCCAGACGCTAAAAGTTCTTGATGATGTTCATATTCGTTGCGATTTACGTCTGTGGATTTCTCGTATTCTTCAATCGTGCTGGGATGGCTTGTTTCATTCTCGTTGTCGGTTTCAGTTTCGGTTGCGGTCGCAGGGCCGGCGGCGGCGGCGGCGGCGGGGGTTGGAGAGGTAGGTGTTGATTCGATGAATTCGGTGGTAGATTTCTCGTTGAGAGATGCGGTTTCTTCAGAGACTTTCACGGGTTCAATATCCTCAACCACCGCCTCCTCACCCTTCATCTCATTCTCCGCCTCACCCTTCTCCTCCCCTTGCCCCTTGCTCTCCTCAACAACATGAGCATCATTCACAACATTCTCAGAGTCCTCAGCAGTCTCAGCAGCAGCAACAGCCTCAGCCTCCTCTCTAGCTTTCAAAGCCTTCCGCCTCGCTTCACGTTTCGCTCTCGCTTCAGCTTTTTCTTCTTCGTCGATTTCGGCTTGTAGTGCTTTTATCATTTCATCGATATCTTTTTCATCTGCTTCTTGTTCTGTCGCTGGAGATGCTTCTTCTTCGGCGTCGTCTTTGTCTTCGTCTTTGGGTTCTTTGGGTTCTGACTTGTGTTCATGTTCGTGCTCATGTTCAGGTTCATGTTCAGGTTCATGTTCATGTTCAGTTTGAAGATCATGTCGCTCTTTCAATGAACCCTCATCATCATCAACAACATCACCCAGATCCTCATGCCCATTACCATCTTCAACCTCAGAACTCTTTTTCCTCTCATTAACCTGCGCAAGTAACGACGCACTACTCATAGGTTTCATCAATTCTTCAAAATCAAAGTCACTTCCCTCATCATCACTATCGCCATTTTCATTCGCATTCTGCACATTTTCTTTTTCTTCTTCATGTTGCTCAACGAATGGGGTACTCGGTTGGTGCTGTTCAGGGGTAATAGTAGATGGTCTCAAAAGTAATGGCGTAGATTGAAAGTCATGACTTGTATATAGTGGAGCAGGAGGATCATTACTCTTTTCAGCAACAGCAGACCGCGACGAAAGTAAATAATCACCAGAAGGCAAAGTAGACGAATACTCCGGCGCCGGACCCTTTAAAGAAGACAAATCATCAAACGCCAGGCCCGATAACTCCTCTGAATGATTCTGCACAGGTTCAACGTCGTCAAAGTCGATTAACTGCGGTTCCGGTGACATATACGACGACGGCACTCTTTTTTCTTGAGTTGTAAATGTCGGGTTGTAGGTATTTTCACTAGGCATTGTATTGTAATAAGACGGCGTTTCTCGAACTGTGTCTAAAGAGGCTGTATACGACGGAGCTTCATCTCGTCCCATATACTCACTAAGTTTTGCGTCCAAAGACGAATAACTATCTTTACCCTTATACGACTCCAAACGCGGCAACGACGATCTTCTAAACGCAGGCGTTTCATAAAGCGTAGACACATCAGTTCTATTAGATTCCGTGCGTTGGAGAGCATACGGCGGTGCATTCGCCGACGAGAAACCAGAAAACGAGTCACCGCGAAGCGCACGAGCAGCGTCGGAGGCAGCGCGTGCCCAGGGAAATTCGCCCATGGTGGGTTTTCGAAGCGTTGATAAGCGCAATGGACGATTTGCGAGTTCGTACGGAGGTCGCGGTGGTAATGGTGGGCCTTGAAGCTCGGGAGTGGATAAACGGACAGAATGGGCGGAGGAGACGCGGTCGATGGATGGTCTTTGGTGGTCTTCTCGAGCGATGGGGGTTGGTTCGGGTGATGCGTTGTATGCTTCGAGAGCGGAGGAAGAAATTGCAACAGGTTGTTCCTGAACCAATTGCGGTTCGGTGTTCACAGAAAATAGTTCATTCTTGCTTAAAGAGGAAGACGAAGATGGTTCTAAAAGATGCGTGCTCGAATCCAAATATCCCGGCGCCAACGCTCTATTCCTCTTATTCGCCCACTCCTCAACCGCGTCTTTCGCTCGTTTCTGACGCTCATCAACTTGTTGTCGCTGCGCATCAACGGATTCAAGTAAGCGATGTACTTCGGCGAAAAGAGCAGCGGAGGATGGCGGAAGTTGGCGTGGAAGTGGGGAGTAGTTTAGTGGAAGACCGATGGGTTTCGGGACGCGCGAGTCGGGGGATAGAATGAGTGGGATTTGCGCAAGAAGCGCGTGGCCTAAATAATTAGTTCAGTACGCTTTAAATTACAGGAAAATACACACCATCCGACATTCTGCGATCAATTGTCGGGATCCACTTGATTCAATGCCTAATTGCTTATTGCTTATTCCTTATTTCTATCTGATAACGCTATAATTCACTGCGGCTCAACATCAAAACACCACGCTACTTATGCAAAACTTTAATCAAAGTAAACTCGGAAATTATTCAATTTCGACGAAAGCAGACGGCGAGTTTCAATCAAAAAAAGAAGATGAACGTTGCGCGAAAGAGTGTTTTTGCGCAGACGTCGGCGAGGAGGCTGTTGCGGCCGAGTGTATGTTGCATAATACTTTTATTGCGTTATTATGCTGACTGAACAGGTGCTGAATGTCTACCGACACCGCGTATTCGAGACGAAGCGGTACAAATCAGAGACCGCAGCAGCAGCGCCAATTACCTCAACAATCCCCCCCGAAACAGTGACCGAAGTCGCCAGCAACGCCAGCAACGCTGCAGCAAACGTAGACGCCCTCTCGCACAGTATCGGGTACTTTGAGAGTCTCGGGCTGGCGCAGAGTTGGTACTGGCCGTCTGATATCGCGCTGCACGCTATGGAGTATGTTCACGCGTACTCTGGCTGGCCGTGGTGGGCTACTATCGTTGCGTTGGGTGTGGCCTCTCGCGTGATTGTACTTCCGCTTACGCTTAAATCGTTTGCGATGAACATGAAAATGCGAGTAATCAAGCCTGTTATGAACAAGTTACAAAAAGAAGCCCGCGACGCACCAGACAGACAAACAAAGACAGTCGCGCAACTGCGTCTGCGGAAACTGCTTAAGATGCATAATGTGAGCATGCCGGTTGTGTTTGGCGGTGCCGTGGCGCAGATCCCGATCGCGTACGGCTTCTTTGTCGCGATTTCCAAAATGGCTGCGGTCCCGGTCGCGGGAATGACGACTGAAGGTGCGCTTTGGTTTCAGAACCTCGCAATCTCGGACCCGTATTTAGGTCTCAGTGTTATTTCCGCCGCGTCAATGTACGTTGGCTTCAGACTCGGTGGAGAGATGGGCAGCGCGAGCACAATGTCGGCTACAATGCGCACAGTCATGACCTACGTCCCGCCCGCGATGATGATTGGAATGGGATTATGGTACAGCTCCGCGAACGTGCTTTTCTTTGTCGTCACGGGTTTCTTATCAATGGTTCAAACACTGTTTATGCGCACGAGAATGTTCAGAAAATGGATGGGCATCTCTGACGAAATGCACGCGCAGTCTGTAGCTGCTGATCGCTCGCAGCCGTCAATCACTGAAGAGTACAAGCAGATGTGGGACAAGGCGAAGAAGCAGGCCGCCGACAAGTCAAAGACAGACTCTGTCGCTGCTGCTGCTGCTGCTGCGAATATTAGACCGCCTACGAGACCGCAGACACCCGTGCGTGTGAAGCGCGTTAAGCGTTCTCAGTCGTAATACTGTCGTAATACTGTTCTTAGTACTGGCTAAAGTATGAAAGTGGTCTTTGGGTTGTAAATAGTAATTACAGTTTATGCTTTATTCTCTTTAAGCTCCTGCTGCTGCAGCCGTCTTTCCACCTGACTGCGAATATTCACGCGGATCGGATGCAACTGCTCCATTAACACCTTCCGCACATCAAAACACGCATACTAAAATCATATAATAAACACACCTCGGCACCGATAAACCCCCAGCGAACACCGACCTCGTTTGCGAGAATCTCGCCGAAACCGAGCATGATTCCGTTCAGGAACGGGAAAAATAATTGCACGGCCGCGAACCGGAGACTGGAGATGAACACGCGTAGTGCGTTTGGCGGCGCGTCGTCTGAGTCTGTTGGTTTCGTAGACATTGTGCTCTTCACACTCTTACGATTTACTACGACGATGGAACTTACAGCTGGGAACATGGGAAGAGCCGTAGATTGCATCACCGCGCAGAGCTGAGCACGTGTCTTCATCAACACAGTATTCGCCAACAACACAGAAAAAAAAAGCAATGGGCAAACGAGCACGAACAGGATCAGATGCGTCCGCGAGTTCCGAAAACAACGAACGCACCGACGCGCTTTCTGCTGTCGTCGCCGTCGACGCCGGATCGCCAGGCTCGTCGGTGTCGGAGGACACATTAGGCTCGGTTCCCGGATCACCGGGCGTAGCGGACGACAACCTCGACCAGATCACGTTCTGCAGATGGGACGCATGCGGCGAGGAGTGCGGGAACATGGACACCCTGGTCCGACACATCCACGACGAGCACGTCGGCAGTCGGCGGCCAAAGTACGCGTGCGAATGGCTCGACTGTCCGCGCCGGGGTCTATCGCAAACCAGTCGATTCGCGCTGGTGGCACACATGCGCTCGCATACGGGTGAAAAGCCGTTCTATTGCAGCGTGGCGGAGTGCGATAGGAGTTTCACGCGGTCGGACGCGCTCGCGAAGCATATGCGGACTGTGCATGACGCGGAGGCGGCGAGGGAGGCTGTTGCCTGCACGAGGCCTGAGTTGCCGCCGAGGATGTCGGAGGCGACGAGTAGGGAGTATTTAGAGGTCGTGGGGAGGTTTAAAGAGGATGAGGAGAAGGAGGAGAGTGCGGAGGAGCTGCGGAGGAGGCTACGATGGGCGAAACAAGTGCGGACGCAGCTGGAGAACGAGCTGGGGCATGTGAACGAGCTGAAGGAGAGGCTGTGGACGAGTAAGGAGTTACTACTCGAGCGATTGCTGCTTAAAGAACTGGGTCCAGAGGAAGCAGCAAAGCTGGCTGTTGATTAGTATATACACTATTTACATTCTGACATCTATCCGTACAATATCTGTTACTCCTCCTTAACCTCCTCCACAGGAAGAACGTAAGTCTGCATCAAACTCAGAACCCTCTCGTCGACGACAACATCCTGCATCCACTCACTTCCCTTCTCCAACCCGGTCTGCTTCCACTTCGGCGGCCACTCGTCCTCTTCCTGCTTCCCGGCGTCTACGTCCTCATACGTAAACGGCCTCGCGACATTCAGCGCCACAGCGGCAGTGACGCGGCCTACGCGGTCTGCTAGTTCGCGCTTGGTAAAGTACCGGTACGTGCGCAGCGGAGTGTGTCTGAAGCCGAGAATATGAGGGTGCGGGATGTACATCACGGGTTCGAGAGGAGCGGTGATGGGTGGTGTTGGGGCGGTGGAGTAGGCGTCGGTGGAGATGTATGCTTTTGGCGATTTCGCTGGTTTTTCTTCTGCGACCTCTTCTTTCTTTGCTTCTTCTTTGGCTGCTTCGGTTGATTCTGGCTCTTTGGCATCGGCCTCCTTCACCACAGATTCAACATCTGACACAACCGCATCAACCTTTACTGGCTCATTCGTAGCCACTGCCTCATTCGTGTTCGCAGGCTCAATAGTAGTCGCAGTCACAGTCACAGGCTCAAGAACAGACTCAGGAGGATCCACAGGCCCCAACCATCCCTCATGCACACCATGGATATACTCCTTATACGCCCCTCGTCCAATACACACCACGCCCCCCGACTCATCCCTCGTCAACACCTCCGCCAGCGCCTTATGCTGCTCCGTCCGATTATCTTCTCCTCTTCTCTTCTTCCTAATCTCCTCCGCAACAGCATACCGAATATCCCCCTGTCTCTTCTCCACAACGATCTCCCAGTCCACCGCTGCAGCCGTCAGTATCGGCTTCACGTACTGTCGCCAGTGCTCCTCAGTCACGATTAAATGATCCCCGGGTGGAGGAGACATGTACACTTTGACTTTTCGAGTAAGACCCGTCACGGGTACTTTCTCCTCTGCAAGATAGGACACTCTATTTTTCCACTTATCCCTGTTCGCGCGGCGTTCGCGTTTGTCGTAGTAGACGAGGCCAGCGATACCGCCTACGACTGCTAAAAAGGCGGATAATCGTGGTCCCGGGAGACGGAGTCGCGGAAGACCCATGGCTTCGAGAGCGGGATTGCGAGGTGGTTCGCTCATTGTCGTGGTGGTCAGTCGTCAAAAGTCGTCAAGTAAAGGCGTAAATGTTGGCTAAATTGTTCGCGGTGTAAGTTGTGTTCCTGGCAGGGTAACTTCTAACTTCTTCCTTTTATGTACATATTTTTAGCATTTAGAAAATATGTTGTTTAATATGTTTATTTATTGGTTCTTACGGTTCTTACGAAACAGGTGCTGAACTATGGGAAACGCACAGCGCGGTTACTGTGTCCTGACGCCTCGACCGTATGCGCTGCCTTCATGACTTCTGTACAATACACATGCATTAAACGCAAGCTGTACAATCAAAAGATTAAATTCAAGTAGCAATACAGAACAAAAGAACAGAGTCAAGTTGTACGGTTGATCAAAGAAAGTAGTAGACCATAACCGAGCGGAGTATGTACAATAATAACGTGTTGCTGAATATTGCCATATCGTTCTTCCAAATCATAATCTTGATATATTCCAATACATCCAACAAATAACAGCAATTCACACAAATAAACAGCCAAAACAACAATAACTGCATTATCCACAATAAACGACGTAAAACAAATACAAAAAATCCACGAGCAAAATTTCAGCGTATAAAATTATTACAGCCGGGTAACACCACACCACACTCTTCTCTTTGTCCTTTTATTCTGATCAATACAGTACTTAATAGGGTGCATTACGCCATTAAACAAGAAAAATGGCACAATACAACGAATACGGAGCACTTGTTTCGACGATAACGAGTTCTAAAGTAGAGATTCCACCCTACGGAGCCCGTGAGAAATGGCGTCCGGTGTCGAATGAGGACTACGGCGATGGCGGCGCGTATGTCTCCTCTCCTTTATACCAACGACATAGTTAACAGAAGTAGATATCCCGAGATCCACGTACTGCAATATCCACTAGACATGGGCCGTTCAAAAACAAAGACCTCAAATGCGTTAACCCTCCAAGTCGACAGCACCGGCAAAATCAAATACGACGCGATCGCAAAGCAAGGCGCAAACAGTTCCCGCATCGTGCACTCTTCCTTCTCCGACCTAATCCCACTTCGTCAGCGTGCGAATATGGGCGAAATTGATCTTCGCAGGCCAGACGAAAATACAGTTGCTGAGACTACTGCACGTACAAAAGCTGCGTTTGATAAGATTCTTTCTGGAAAAGCAGACGCGGCGAATGCAAAGTCAATCGCGAATAGTAAGAATAATGAGCCTACGTTTGTACGTTATACACCGTCAAGTACGATGGGCGATAAACCCACCGGCCAGCGAATTATCAAAATGGTCGATTTACCAGAAGATCCCCTCGCGCCTCCTAAATTCCGACACACAAAAGTACCCCGCGGTCCGCCTACACCACCGGCTCCGATTCTACGATCACCGCCGCGGAAGCTCACTGTACAAGACCAGGAAGCATTTGCGATTCCACCTAGCGTGTCAAAGTGGAAGAATCCAAAGGGATACACTATCGCGTTGGATAAACGACTTGCTGCTGATGGACGCGGGTTACAAGACGTCGAGATTAACGATAACTTTGCAAAGTTGTCGGAAGCGCTGTATGCTGCTGATAGACATGCGCGGGAGGAGGTTAAGCAGCGCGCGGCGTTGCAGCAGCGGTTGGCGGATGAGGAGAAGGAGAGGAAGGAGGAGCATTTGCGACAGTTGGCGATGAAGGTTAGGCAAGAGCGCGGGAGGACTTTGAGGAGGGAGTCAAGGTCTGGTTCGAGGTCAAGGTCAAGGTCGTATTCTGGCTCGAGATCGGATTCAAGGTCATGGTCTGGTTCTGAGTCTAGGTCAAGATCAAGATCATATTCACGCAGTCCGCGACGACGGTCTTTTTCTGAGTCAAGATCACGGTCGCGGTCATATTCGAGTTCACGGTCACGGTCATATTCAAGATCAGTATCACGATCATTATCAAGATCCAGATCCAGATCACCGTCAGTATCAGTATCAAGATCAGTATCCAGGTCAAGATCAGTGTCAAGATCAATATCAAGGTCACCATCACCATCACAATCAGGACCAGCATCAAAAACAACCCGCCCTCGCTCAATCTCACAACACACACCTCCGCGCGCCCTCAAACACCGCCGAACAGAGTACTAGTACTAACTTTTCCCCTTCGATTCCTTGTTTATTTACACTTTGCCTCATCCAGACAGGGTCCGAGCGAATCTCGTGAACGAATGCGCCGGGTAACCACCAACACGAGCTCGTGCGGCGTCACTTTTGTCGTCGTAATCCGACTCTACTTCTTTACTTCTCGATCTTGTCTATTTGTTTATTTGTTGTTTATTCGTTACTTGTTTGTATATTTACTGTGTTCTTTCGCCTTGTTTTACGACAGAGAGGAAATGGCGGCAGACAGACTTGTTTCGCACGCACATCTGCTTTCGCGCGCAGTCAGCTCGAGTCCAGCGTACGTCTCTTACTTCCTTTTTCCAATAAAGACCAATGCTAATACGCACTTTTAACAGTTTCCACGTATGTCGTAACGTCGTATTTGCCTACTTTCTCTACAAATCGACCTCCTACGCTTTCAGGGAACTCGTTGCTCGCGGCCCGATCGGCGTGTGTAAAGATCTCTACGCAGCGAGTGCGAAATGGTTCTTCAAGAGTCTTTTCCAACTACCTGTTCTCCGCGCCAAAGTCGACGCACAAATTGCTCCTGCTTTACAACAAATGGAACAAGCCATGGTTCCTAGAGGTCCTGAAATCGTCAGATACCTGGAGTTGCCTGAACATGGATGGTCTGAAGAGCAGGTTTTGACTGAGTTGAATAAGTTGTCTGAAATGAAGCATTCGGCGTGGGAAGATGGGAAAGTCTCTGGTGCGGTGTATCACGGTGGTCAGGATATTATAAAGTTACAAACTGAAGTGTATGGTATGTTTTCGACTGCGAATCAGCTTCATCCGGACGTTTTTCCTGCTGTACGAAAGATGGAAGCAGAGGTGGTTAGCATGGTTCTCAGACTTTTCAACGCTCCCGAAACAGGCGCGGGGACGTCTACCTCCGGCGGTACAGAGTCATTACTTATGGCGTGTTTATCCGCAAAGATGAAGGGGTATCATGAGCGACGGATTACAGAGCCAGAGATTGTAGCGCCGGTGACGGTGCATGCTGGGTTTGACAAGGCTGCGTATTATTTCGGGATTAAATTACGTCACGCACAGATTGATCCTGTCACGGGAAAAGTTGATTTACGTTCCGTGAAGCGGTTGATTAACAGTAATACTGTTCTCATCGCCGGGTCCGCGCCTAATTTCCCACATGGGATTATTGACGATATCGAGGGATTGTCAAAGTTGGCGGTGAGGTATAAAATCCCGTTACACGTCGATGCGTGTTTGGGATCGTTTGTTGTGCCGTATTTAGAGCGCGTGTACGCTGATCTTGATGATTCTGTTACTGTGCCTGTGTTTGACTTTAGATTACCTGGAGTGACTTCTATTTCATGCGACACACATAAGTACGGATTCGCGCCAAAGGGCTCGTCAATCGTCGTCTATCGCGACGCGTCGTATCGGAAATACCAGTACTTTCTAGCCACGGATTGGTCAGGTGGTGTATACGCTTCGCCTACATTAGCGGGCTCGCGACCAGGCGCGCTTATGGCAGGATGCTGGGCAACATTAATGCGTCTCGGCGACGACGGATATTTCGAATCTGCAAAGAGTATCATCAGCGCCGCGCATAGTATCAAGACCGCGATCAGGAACGAGATTAAAGAGTTACAAGTCATTGGTGAACCATTATCGTCTGTGGTTGCGTTTACCTCTGAAAGGTTGAATATCTACGATGTAGCAGACGCAATGACAAAGAAAGGATGGCATTTATCCGCGTTGCAAAATCCCGCGGCGTTGCATATCGCATGTACAAAGCTCACTACAACCTCCGCATCGCGATTAATTGCAGATTTGAAAACATCAGTAGCGCAGATTGCGAGTGAGCATGAAAACGAGTCGGTTAGTGAGATTAAAAAGAAACAAGGAGACACGGCGATGTTGTATGGTGTGGCCGGAAGCGTGAGTACGAATGGGATTGTGGATGAGCTTGTGTATGGGTTTTTGGATAATTTGTATAAGGCTTAGTACAGGTCTATGACGGTACGGGGTGGCCTCGCGCTGGTGAGCGGGTTGGCTGTATGTATTTGTAATCATATTATTTTTCTATCGACGAAGACTCTTTATTCGAGGAAGAGGAAGAAGTAGAGGCAGCAGCGGCGGCTCTGACCTGAGCATCGTGCGCTGATTCAGACTGTGTAAGAATTTGTTTATAAACACCAACAAGTCCATTTTTCTTTCTCTTTTTCTCCCTTTCTTCAACGCGTTCTTCTTCCAATTTCGCCAACTCCAACTCCTCTTTCTGCTTTTTAAACGCTTTACTCTCAAACACCAACGCCGTCTCAAACTGTCCACTCTCTTTCTCTTCTTCACGGTCTCGTTTGTTTAGACCTGATTTCGCTAGTAATCTGTCTTGTGTTCGGCGTTCAAGTGCGGTTTGAAGTTGCGAGATGTACTTGCTTTTACGGCTGCCGTCGGCGTTGGTGTCAGATGTAGAAGAGAGGAGGGATTGGCGCGCTTGGTGTTCGGCGGCTTTCATGGTGTCGTAGACGGAGTCGTAGGCGTAGATTGCCTCTTGTTCGTTGTTGTTGTCGTTGTCGTTGTTGTTGTCGTTGTCGTTGTTGCTGTTGTCTGGTTCAGAGGATTGGTGTTGTTGTTTTAAAAGTAAACTGTTGTAAAAAATATTCTTTTCTAAATCTTTATTCTTCACGACTCTCGACGGCGGCGCAAACTTCACCGTATCCTCATCCCCCTTCTTACCACCCTCATGGTCTTCATCATCGTCATGGTCGCGGTCATCGTCATCGTCGAGATCGTCGTCAAAGACTGATTTCTTGACTAGTTGTTTTGGTTTTTGTTGATTTTTAAGTGTTTGTTTTGATTTGTTTTGTAGTTTGAGACCGCCAAAGGGTTTTGTTGTTGGTTTTGATGTGTTGTCTGTCATTGTGCATTGTATTGAGTATTGTTACGGCGTAGTGATTAATGGTAAATGAACTTGACTTCTCCCACTTCTCACCACTTACTCTTACTTAACAACAACCTATCAACAACAACCACTCTATACTGAATTGGAATATAATGACATAGAATATATAAAGAAAGAAAAATGGCAGGCTCCGTTCCCGACATCCCCGGCGAAAAAGTGCCACACTACTACGCCGTCGAACTGCGCAAACAAGTCGCCCACCTGCTTCACCGCACGAACCTCAACTTCCCCGGCGCGCAGCCTGTATCCTTGCTCAAACGGCACATTACAGAAAACCTCGCGAAGGAGGACTACTTTGTCTGTGAAAAGAGCGATGGAATTCGCTGTCTGATGTACTTGACCACACTCGAAGGCGGCGCTGAGGCAGCGTACTTGATTGACCGCAAGAACGAGTATTACTACGTCGACGGACTGCATTTCCCTTTACTCGACGACGAGCAAAGATTCCACAAAGACTGCATCGTCGATGGCGAGCTCGTGCTTGACCAAGAAGAAGCCGGTCCCGTGCTGCGATACCTCGTCTTTGACGCGCTCGTCATCGACGGGAAACTGCTCATCGACCGCACGCTGGATAAACGCCTCGGGCATTTCCGCGAGTTGGTCTACAAACCATACCACGAACTGTGCAAACGATACCCCGACGAAGTCAGCTTCTTCCGCTTCCTCGTCGACTTCAAAAACATGGAGTTCTCCTACGCCCTGCCCAAACTCTGGAACGAAATCATCCCGCACCTCAAACACGGCAACGACGGCCTCATCTTCACCTCCAGACACACGCCGTACGTCTTTGGCACGGACGACAAAATCCTCAAATGGAAACCCGAGTCCGAAAACAGCATCGACTTCCGCCTCTCGCTCGCCTTCCCGCTCTACACCGACCCCGACGACCCCACCGACACGTACCCAGACTACGACGCACAGCCAATCACCACGCTCTCCGTCTGCGTCGACGACGCGCGCTACAGACACTACGGCGACCTCTACCTCACCACCGACGAGTGGGAAACCCTCAAGTCCCTAAACGAGCCGCTGGACGACCGCATCGTCGAGTGCGTGCACGACAAAGCGACAAACTCATGGCGCTACCTCCGTTTCCGCGACGACAAGCAAAACGCAAACCACATCTCGGTCGTGTCGAATATCGAAATTTCCGTGCGCGACGGCGTCACTAAAGAAGAGTTACTTGCCGCAAGCGGTATGATTCGTGAGGCGTGGAAAAAACGTCAGGCAGAGTGGGAAAAGAGAAGACTGGAGCGCGATAGGCAACGAAAATTTGAACGCGAAAAACTTGATCGTGAACGTGAACGTTTGAAACAAAAGCAGCAACAGCAACTCAACGAATCTACTGAAAAATCCGGCGAAAAACGGAAATTTAACCTATAACGTACATCTAAAACGAGTGCGCCGTTTTCTACCACAATCCAATGAATATATTTATACATTTCACAATTCAAAATACAACTACTGAAAGTAGGTAATGTGCTTTCTTGACAGAGTTTTGTGTATTGTCCACCTTTGTCGCATCTGTAACAACGCTGTGCTCGTGGCTGGTCACTTCTAATAGAACCATCACCACGCCGTTGCCTTATCCTGATCTAATCTTCTATTCAACTCATTCTCTCCTTTCAAACTAATACACCCTACTCTCTTGTATATTTTCCTCACCAAAGACATATTTCTTCTTTAATTTTTTGAAAAAGTTTGCTGTGAAGCTTTATAATAATAGCCTTACAAAGACCACCATATTCACTTTTTATCTTTGACCATTGATGCCAGACTAACTTCACGCCTTCCTCAAGTTGATCAAACGGACACGTATATTTATTAATGACAAGTTTTGACTATTGTGAAATACACATTCTAATTAAATCTAGACGCAAAGCGACTTTTATCATCTCTCGTCTGGGGAACCCCATCTTTTATTAGAATGGCTGTAAAAGACAGCTAGTCATATATCACTTAACAATCGCTAAACCATGCTCAAAATTGCTTTAAAAATACTCTTCAATTCTTAATCGCTAATAACGGCATCTCTTGAAAAAAAAAATTTAGTCAAAAGGTCGACATGTAGTGTTATAAGTTGCCCGCATGGAGTATACAGTTGACTATTGCTTCCAACGTCACGCTATCGAGAAGGCATTGTATAAGTATTTAAAATAAGCACCCCACCAAACCGTAGATTCCTCCTCTACAACTATCAGTGTTTTTGATTTTGGGGATAACGTGAATGTAGGGTATGCGTCGCACTTCCCAATGTGCAGCCGACGCGACGCGTCTCACCATCCAATCAAACCCAAAAGGTCGTCAATGGCCTCTTCTCTAATACCGGTTAAATCCAGAGTGACTATGGCACTTGAAACTTTGCGTAAAGACTTAAAATTAAGTACTTGAAGGAGCAGCCAAGAAAAACAAAGTCTATGAACATAATAACGTACATGTAAGGCGAGCGCGCCGCTTCTAAACGCGACGCGTCTTTTCTACCTTTTCTAGACCTTTAAGCTGCCACGAATGACTGACTCTACTTTATCGTATGAAAGCAGAGTATATTTGGGTTCTGCAACTTTGAAAAACTTTTGGATTCAAGTTTATGGGCTGCTGCTGAAAAATAGAACGTGCCTTGTCAAACCTTGTGAGGGAGACGCGATGGAACTCATTCAAGATATGATGCCATCCCCAATTCAAAAACACCAGTAGTTATAAAGAAGGAATCTATTTTTAAAGAGGTGCTTAAGCTACGTACTCAGAGCAATTCTTTTCAGGTTGCATGACGCGGAAGCAATAGTCATTTTTTTACTCCATGAGCGCGACATGTCGTCCGGTTGGCTTTGCACTGGGCCTCCTACTTTATGGCACGACATTCCAACTTTTCAACTAACATTTTCAAAAAACCATCTACTAACAAGCAAAAATCAAAATTGTGGAGTACACTTCCAGGGGGTTTGAGCATGATTCAGCGACTATCAAAGAATATATGCTGCCTTCTACAGCACCTACTTTAATTGGGTTTCCCAGATGCCATAAAGCACGATAGAAGTCGATTTGTGGTCGAATTTGATTAGGGCCTGTCTCTATAATATTCAAAGCCTGTTATCAACAACTATGCATGCGTTTGATTAACTTGAGGAAGGCATGAAATCAGCCTGACATTAATCGTCTTTAATAAAAACTGAATACTGTGATCTTTGTAAGGCCAATGAGCTTTGCAATGTATTTCAAAAAGTTGAAAAAAGGTCTTTTCAGTGAGGAAAATCTGCAGCAAGACAATTCGTATTAATTTTGATGGGAAAAAAAAATGAGCGGAATAGAAGATCAGATCAGGAAAGGCAACGGCGTGGTGGTTCCTACTACGAGTGACCAGCCATGAGCACAGTCTTGTTACAGATGCAACAAAGGTGGACATAACATAAAATTCTATCAGGAAAGTACAGAAGTATCAAATTTACCTACTTCCTGTAATTTTCTTTCGAAATGTTTAGTGTGTAGTTAATATATTCACTAACTGGTGGAAGCGACGCGCTCGCCTTACTGGGGGTGCTCGCTTTACATGTATGTTAGTTCGCCGACGACGTGGCGGCATCCCCTCACGAAGCAAAATTGCACCAAAGTCTAAAAATCATTCGGATTTAAACGAGGTATCTACTGTTCAGCTTCAAATAGTTGAGATGAACAATCTTTCTCATTTATACTCGATGATGCTGTAAGACGAATGGAGTGCTTCGAACATACAACACGCCCGCTGTTGGCAGTAGATGGTCATCTAAACTTGTTACTTGACATCAGAAGGTTTAAGTCTGAATGACTTAAAACCACAATCACTGAAGAGCTAAATTGCAAAAAATTATAAGCTTGTCTCTGAGTGGTTTGACTTGAGTTTGCGGACAAAATTTGAGGAACGGTATAACAATTCGAGACGTGGACTATAAAGAATCTTCGAAGACAGAATAAGATAGATCAACAGTCGAATTGATTAAGTCTTGTGCTCCTAGTTTTTTAAATTAATTTCCAGCAATGATGTATAGAGTTGATGATGTAGTGGTTCAATTGACTAAAGCCAACTCAACTCATCTAGCAATTATTCAAAAGGTTCGTTAGAAGGGCCATCAGGATGCCAGCAAAGGCTCCACAACTTAAAACAGAATGCCTACAGCATAGAAAAACACCAACTGAGTAAAATAACGTAAATATGACAAAATAAAAAAAGGAAAATGATACCACACATTCTACAGAATCAACGGGATGATGGTTTCTCAAGACCGGTCAGGCAGGTTCACGGCGCTGCCGCAATACACTGGACATAATATCGGAACCTGCAGATCAAATACAAAACAACCCAATTTATTAGATTATAGCAGAATTTATATAGATTAGAGAGTTTGTAGTGTTGAAAATAAAGATATTCGTTACAATACGGTTGGAAAGTGCGCGTGACGCATAACCCTTCATTCACGTTAATATCATGTCTTGTTTGACAAGGCACCTTTTATATTTCAAGCAGCAGCCCGTATACTTAAATTAAAGTCTTTTTTTTTTTTGCAGAGCTGCAGAACCCAGACTTACTCTGCTTTCATACGATAAAGTAGAGTCATTCATTAATGGCATTTTAAAAAACCGTCTAAAAAGATAGAAAAGACGCGACACATTTCGAAAACGGGCGTACTCGTTAACACTTTTTACTTAAAAATACATCAATCAAATCAAATCAAATCAAATCTAATTAATCAATCATCCTTCCCGGTCTCCTTCTTCTTCGTCAACCCTTGTCTCTCCGTATCAGTCTGGCCATGTCCACTCTCAAACTCACTGTACTCATCATCCTCAGACCATCGATCGTACTCCTCTGGCATCTCAAACATCGTCTCTGTGTGACTTTGATGTTCCGTCGGACTTGACATTTGGTCGCCGTAGGGGTTCGTAGCATGTAATGATCCCGCGAGACTATCATTATCCGCATCGTATTTCGCCGGCGACGCACTCCTCTCTGTAGGCGCAGCAGCAGTAGTAGTAGTAGTACCACCAGCAGCGGTATTTGTACGAGACGGCGGAAACGTACCCAAATGCGCTTCCTCATCCTCATCCACCGAGCCAGCCAAACTCGCAATCTCAAACCCAGCCTCTTCATCCTGCGCAAGTTCATCACTCATCGCGAACCGTCGATTATTCCGCGTCGGTCGCCACAACACCGCAATCATCACAAAGTCTAAAAAGTAAACAACATTAAGCCATCCGTCGAGCACAAACCAGCGAGATTTCCAATGTCGCGGTACGAAATCTGCAGCGGAACGGTCGGCGAAGAGTAACGAGTTTACAAAGAAAAACGCAAATATGACGAGAATTGAACCGAATAAAAGCCGCCATAATCGTTTGTACATTAACGCCTTAACAGACTGCTTGCGTTCAGTAAGTTGCTTAATCGTGCCCGTAAGCGACGACAGAATCCACAAATAGAAAATAGTCATCGTAGTCGCCAACGGTAAGATCGCAACTAGAATAATCGGACCAGCTGTATCTGGCGTGACCACAAACGACGCAATGGCATATAAAATCCCAAAGACGAAATGTAATCCCGCGAGAATACGGCACTTGAGCATCGTAGATCCCAGCGACGGTTTAACAACACCGTAGCCCATACACACAATCAACAGCAAAAAGAACGTAAACGCATTTCGGAACGCGTTCAAAATAGCTACAAAGACCATGTACACGCGCGAAAAGGTTGTATAGCCCTTTGAATTGACTAAATCATAGTATCCCCAAACAATCACCATCTCGACAGCCAGAAACGCAACACAGGCTGTAATATAATTCTGCACGGCTAGAATATCAGAGCGGTACTGGACATACAAAAACATCCAAAACGCAAGCACGACCGCATACGCAATCGCCATGCCGCCGTAGAACGGTAACTTTGCGACCTGCGAGGCCGGCAGCTTTCCATACGCGTTCTGAAACACAACAGTACCTTCGTACCCGCCCGATTGATCTGTATCAATCCCGTACGTGCCCACACAGTAGAACCCAGTCCGATGGACCTGGTACGTGACTTTATCCGCCGTGCCTTCAGGCTGTATCTTGACCGCTTTCGTCACGACAGATTTATCCCGCGCGGTCGCACGCAGCAGAAACTCGCCGTAGTGCTCTTTCGTACATAATCCGTTCTCAATCGCCTCGTCTGAGCAAACGTACGCTACAGGATTCTTCGGATTCCCCGACGCAATTCCAATAAGATCAACATCCGTCCACTCAAAAATCACAAGCGAAACCAGTCCAAAGTCCGCAACCGCATCCGCAGTCTGCGCCCGGCGTATGTCCACTATAACAATTAACAACCTGCTCAATTCACTCTATAAAACAACGCAAACTACCTTCAATGTACGGATCAATCCTGCCGCCCCAGTCGCGTCGGCCATACATTCCCGCACACTGCTGCCTTCCCGCGCCATCGTCAGTCTGCACAATCGCAATTAGCCCCGGCCTAAAATATAAATAATAAACAATATAAACAATAAACACACCAATCGCGCCTCATTCGCGCAAACTCCACTCAACAGCGCAAACAGCGCCAGAAAACTGGCCACAAAGAGCTTCATCGCGCCCCTTACTCTTCTCTCTCTCTCTCTCTCTCTCTTCTCCTTACTTGTCGCGTCGTCGGCGGTCGTCGTCATCCAGCCACGTGCAAGTCACGTGTATCAAATCACATGATGCTCCTTTTTCTCCTCGAGCTGAAAGAGACAATAGACGAGAAGAGCAATGCGGTCGGCAAAAGACACAATCCGCGACTGGTTCTGGCGGACGCATTTCCGCGCGCGCTGGGCGTTTATGCGCTTCACCGACCGCCGCGACACGCTGCTCCAGGTGCTCCGGCTGTCCGCAGATCCCACACAAGCGCTTCCGCACGCTCGCCTCTCGCGCTTCTCCGACATCCCGCACGACTTCTCCTCGCTTTTCCCGCCTCACGCCGACATCCGCGCGGTCATCCTCGACAAGGACAACTGCTTCGCGGTGCCGGAGCATGCTGGCGCGCATCCTGATAATGTGAAAACCCTCGACCGACTACGCGAGCAGTTCCCCGGCCCGCGGCTCATGATCGTTTCCAACACCGCCGGCGCTTTTTTACACGAAGTCGCCGTCGCCAAAGACAACACCATCCTCGGCGACCTGCCGCTGAAAAAGGCCACAGAGGAAGCAACGGGCATCCGCGTACACGAGCATCTGCACTATAAACCGCACGAGTCGACGGCCAAATCGGCATTCATGTCGCTCTATCAAGACGACTCCCTCGGCGTCCGCGAACCCGCCCACGTCGCTGTCGTCGGTGACCGCATCTTCACAGACGTCTTTCTCGCAAATAAAATAGGCGCCTGGGCTGTCTACATCGAAGACGGCGTCGTGCCTTCTTCGTCGCGCATCGTCGCCTTTGAGAAGAAGTTGCTCTCTTTCATCCTCGCTTCGGGTTATCAGCCCACTTTACCTGTGCAGCCGCCGTCAGACGCTCCTCTGCCGCCTTCCGACGCATGGTAACTTCCCAAATACAACCAGAGAAAAAAAAAAGAATCGAAAAGACCAGAGGTCGCAAGCAAATGTAAAATAGTTCAAAAGCAATACATGTAAATATTCAACGCAATCCAAAGTCAACAAATCAAAAGCAATAAACATGTCCTGTGCCTTCCGTACAATATAAAGCAAATCAAGCGTATACAAATCATAACTAACCTACACATTCTCCCCGTTCCCGCCGCCGCCGCCGCCGCCGCCCAGTCCAAGCATCCCAATATCAACCTCGTCCGCGTAATCCCACATCCCCTGCATACCCGCGCCGACTCCAACATTCACGCCAACACTCACGCCAACATTCACACTAGCGTCCATGTCTACCTCAGGTCCAACCGTCGCATCGTACATCACCCCGTCGGCTGTCGTGTCAATTACCGCGCCGGTGTTTGCTCTATTCACCGCAACTGCGTCGGCACCGCCTTCTCCGGCACTACCGTCACCGCCGCCAGCCAACAGCGCAGCGTACGAATACGCATCTAAATACCCAGGGCCCTCCCCAAACGCCTCTCGTTCAGGCATAGACACTGGCACTGGCGTCTCTATCCGCGGCACTGACATAGACATCATCGGCATCATTGGCACCATCGGCATCATCGACACCGGCATCGTCGACGGCATCGCAGACGGCATCGCGGACGGCATCGTCGTCATCGGCGTACGCATATCGGTCTGTGACATCACCGGCGCCATCCCTGCTGCCGCTGCCGCCGCCGCCATATCTATACTACCAAACCCGCCTGTATTCCCGTTCATATAAGAGAAATCCATAGCGGCAGGCACAGATCTACTTCGCGTCCGTCGGTGTCCTCTAGCCACTCCACTTGGTCCTCCACCAACCGCAAACTGCGTCGAAAAGCCAAACGGCGTACTACTTTGCGGTGCCGGTTGCTCTTGTAATTGTTGTAAAGGCTGCTGCACTACCGGCATAGAAAAAGCAGTCGACATCCCCACTGGCGCAGCGACTAACGGCGACACAGGCGCACTAGCTGTAAACGACAACGCATTCATCATCCGCGTCGCTGAGCTAGAATTCGTACTAACAGACGACGCACTCGAGCTCCTGTTCGCCCTCGTACTTATCGCCGGCGCAAGTTCTTTCCGCCGCCGCAGTAACTCGCCAACTTCTTTCTCCATCGCTTTTAATGGTCCACTTATTTTATGCTCAAGAACCTTTGAAGCCTGCTGGTCTTCTGTGAAATCATCGGTCTCAAACCATCCTCCGCTCATATCGGCTGCTTCCATGAAAAACTGCGGCGGCTGCGAAAGTAGTACTATAACTTCTCCCATCTCGCTATCGTATTCACCGTCCCCGATCCCTGATTCTCTCGGCTGTACATATATATTCTTCACCGCCCCAAAATTATACTCAATCTTAAACCCAATCGAATCGTTGTTGATATAATACGTAAACCTTCCCCTTGAAGTACTGTAAAACACAAGTAAATCCATCGCACTGCACCCAACCCGTCTCCAGGACCCAATAGTCAGTGCGCGGCACGAAAATTTACTCATCTCTTCTTTCTCCTCCGCAATCTCCAACACTGGCGGAACTGGTTCCATCCCTATGTTTGAAAACGACGCAGATCTGCCCAACGCACTTTTCGGCATCGGCATTTGTCCCATCGACGGCGGCAGTCCTACACCGAACGCTCGTGCAAAATATGCCGAAGAGGTACTTGCCCCCGGACCAGTCGTTTGTGCTAAATACTGTTTCATAGACTCTGGTATCATGTCGCTTTCCTCCCCGGTCTCAATTGACTTCTTCGCCAACGACTTTATCTTTGCCCGTCGATTCTGAAACCATATCTGTACCGATCGCTCAGTCATGTTGATCTGGTCGGCAATCCTCAGCCTCGTCTTTGCGTTCGGCGCAGGATTCACTGCAAACTCGTTCTCCAAAATCAATAATTGCTCAGCAGTTGCTCGTTGCCGTTTGTGATTCTTCTGCTGCTGCGTTAACGTACTTTTCCTACTTTGCGTGCGTCGCACAGTCGCGCCACCGGGACCCGACCCCACTGGTGTGGTTCCCCCACCAGCTGAACTGATGCCACTCATCACATCGCCTGTTGCCGAAGCAGAAAGTACATCGCCGGGTGAAAAGTCGCCTGCAGAAGACGCTGGCGAAAGCGTGGCAGAGTCGTCGGGTGGGACAGTGAATTCCTGAAACACTTGCTCGACCGAGATCTCCGGTGGGGCAGATAGACCGCTCATGCTCATGGCGGGATCGTCAATATCAATATCAAAGTCCATGATAGTTCTCGTAAAGTCGACGTAGTTAATTGATCGTAAATGTAGTAAATGTAAATGTAAACAAAAAGTAAAAAAGTTGATAAAAAGGAGTGGATTGAGCTTGACGAATAAGCGCTAGTATGGTGTAATTGGAAAATCAAAATAAAGGAGCGGACGGGCGAATGCCACGGTATCAGAACAAAATAAAATAAAACAAAAACAGAAAAAAAGCGTGAAAGTTTGCAGACGACTAAAGTGTCTAAACAGAGAGCATTGACTCTAGCTGGGTCTGTCGTGCGTGGCGGTGGTGGTGGTGAGTTGGCGATACGGCGACGGTAGAGGACGGGAGACGAGACCGAGCCAGAAAAGAAAGTAGTGTAAAAGCAACTCCGCTTGCTCTAGCGCGCACCGAGTCAGTTCGGACCCACAATCCGGAAGCGAAGGGCACACCAAAACACAGAAAAGAAAAGCAGACAGCCGGCTGCAGGAAGAAGGGAGAAGGGTAAATAGGAGAGTTACTGGAAAAAAGCGTACCGGGCAACGACGAGAAAAAAACGAAACACCGACTGAAAAGGTAAAAAGCAAAAGGCAAAAGGCAAACGCAAAAGCAAAAGCAAAAGTAGACAGAAAACCGAGCAGGTGGAAAAAAGGGAAAAACCCAAAAACTCAAAACCAAAACAATGCCCGCGAAAAGAGCAAAAAAGGTCGGAAAAGGCAATAAAACGAAGTGGGACACCAGACGAGGAAAAAGCAACGGGCACAAAAAAAAGGGGACCGACTCCGCGATGGCGAACGGAAGAGCGCCGCCGACCTGGGCCGAGTCGCGACCCTGACCCGCTCTTCCATCCATTAGACTTCTGCTAAGCAAAACTCTATCGCCCGCTCTGGAGAAAGTTCGGCGCTCGCTACGCCGACGTTTCTCTTTCGGAATGAGGTTCTTTTTCTTGCTTTTGTTGCTTTTGTTGATTTTTTGTTGCTTTTGTTGTCGTTGCCGTTGTTGTGGTTGTTATTTTTATTGTTCCCGTTTCGTGCCTCGCGTCTCCGCTTTGCGCCCGCCCGGTCGGTTGGGGCTGTTGCCTGCATTATGCACATTTCGTGCGAGTCTTATGCGGTAGCAGGCACGTGTCGCAGTGTCAACCACAGCGAGTCCGCCGTCTGCCATAGGTACCTTGTCTAGACGACGCTAGCCGATCTGTAAAGGGACGCTTTGCTGATTTGCTGAGTTTTGGACTAAAAGCTTATTCCTGCTAACAGTTCTTGCGAGTATTGTCATTCATCTTCTTGAACCATTGTTGACTGGTTGACTCGAGTAGTAGAAATCAGTTGCCATTAGTAGTTGTAGCCACACTGTAACTCTCCAGCTTGTCCTTCAGCGCCATGAAGACCGCTCCTCCAGACCTCGCTACCACGCCTACCGCTGCCCCGAGCCCCGCGTCTCCCGCCGCGCAGAATCGGACGCGCCCGTCATTCGACCCAATCGCTACGGCGCAACCCGTACGCGTACTCACCACCACCATTGGCTCCCCCGCGGCTGCTCCGCCGCTCTCGTCATCCGCAACCACAGCAGCGTCTACCACGTCACTTGCGAACTGAAGCCGCCGCAACGGGCCCGCAAACGCGCGCGCACTCAGGTCCCAAGTCTCCACACTTCTTAATCGCGCAACCTCTAGTCTCGATGCGTCATCTGCAATGACCCGCACAACGCCCGCCATGTTCTCTGCTATCTCCGCGGGCCGTTCTATCACCGACAAGACGTCCTTTGTCGAAAGGCCGTAGAGCACAATGTCGCCATTGTCGTACCCCACCACAGCCATTTTGTCGCTCGTATTGAACTCAAGCTCGTTGCCTGCATCGCGTATAATCCCATCCTGTCGCTGTGCTACGTCTACACTCGTCGGCGTACCTCCCGACGGATGTCTAAACTCACACACTTCCTTTCCGCTCGCGCATTCCCTGTCCCGTTAGCATTCTCTTCTCTTAAATTGCATCCAAAGACACATACCACATTTTGACAGTCCCATCTTTTGACGCAGCTATATTCCAGTCAGTCGCTATTCGATCAAACGTCTCGCAACTAACTCACATAGAAAATTCCTGCCTCGATCAATCATCGCCAAATCCACCACTCCTGCTTTATGTCCCAGAAACGTCCTTGCACATTCCCCATCCGGGACATTCCACAATTTAATCTGCATGTCTCCACTCGCACTCAACAGAACCTGTCCGGATGGAAAAAATTTAACGCAGCTGACATATGTAAAATGCCCGTCAAGTGATCGTGTGAGTTCAGTAGCATCGTCTTTGTTTGTAGATATAGTGCTGAGTGTAATTTTCCCTGATGGTGATCCAGTCGCGTACAAACTTGATGACGGTGAAATGTCAAACGATTCAATAGCTAGAATATTAGATAAACTCACTAATCTCTCGAATCAACATACGCTCTGTCTTGATTTGTAAATCCGCAACGCGAAAATCAACACTCTTGATCCCAAGCTCTTCACACGAAACTCGAATCATCTACAAATCAGTCAACTCTCCCATTATTATACCATGCCAAACACTCACTTTATCATCGTATTCTAGTACCTCGATACCATCTTTACCTCTCAATTCTATGCTTCCACCGACTCGATACACATCAACACTCGCATACTTTGTCGACGTCCCATCTCCTCTCGTAATCGACACCCAAAACTGATCTGTATTGGAAACTTCTGCTCGAACATCTGCAATCACTGCTTCAAAATCAGGCTGAATCGCAAGTAACGGGACCGAAATCGTTAAAGGAGACATGGTTTTTACTGTTTTCTTCGGTTTGATCTGATCTATAACTGCAGTTGCTCGTGTGCTTGATAGCTTTGCTGCGCTTGGATGCGGCGGCTTGCATAAGCATCAGCATCTATATTTATCTGACGTCTTTGTTTACTTCTGTCTACTTCTGAAGAATTTCCTCTACTTGATTTTGCTTTTCTAAAGTTGGATAAAGCCTATGTTTTATTAACGCTACATCTGCACTTAGGAATCGTTCAATTAACCTGTGTAAGCTTGGTTTAGATGGTTCAATCTCAAACCAGACGGAATTACTCTAAATCAGCAACAATAATTTCAGGTGATCATTCAGAAAGTGCTTTTTTCATTATTTCTGTATTCACATACGATATACATATATACACCACAATATTATATACAACATCAATCAACTATTTTGTAGTCAATGACTTCTGTGCACGTCCAACAAACTCTCTAGTCACAAGCTCGAACGCGTTCAGGAACTTTCCAACACACCGTTGAACACACTCCTATTCTCCAATTAGTCCTCTGCTCTTGATTTGACTTTCTATCCATGAGCTTCCTACATACCTTGTCTTCTGCGGTTAAAGTAGGTCCGGGGTTGGGAAAGCACACATTGTCGCAGCTAGATGTAATACCCTAGATTGAACCTATTAGCAAATTCATTTCAAACGGCATTGCATGCCTTTTTCACAGGCAAGATTCACTAAGGTCGGTCTTACAGCCATGAGTTCAGCAATCTGTCGCTGACGGAGTTCACCATCAATGGACTTTTGCAACTGCTCGACTTGTGGTGACACAGGTGTAGCCTTTTCTCCAACGCCGAATCCAAATGCCATTATTTCTTATATGTGTAGATTCAACTGTTTTTTGAAATGTTACTCAAACTCGATCGTTCAAGTTTATTCGTTGTAGTTGATCCTGCGTAATAGATGCGACGATAATTTGGTTGGGTTTTGTTAAACTTTGCTAATTTAACTTGTGCAGCGTTGCGCTACTTATGCAGTGCTCTTAACCTGTGGAGTTTAAATACTAGTGAAATCCATCCTCTGTTTTATGACAGAACCTGACGATGAATTGCGGTGCTCACTAGCTCCTAGAATCACTTTGTCAATATTGTGTGTGTGATTCTTATGTATCATATGCAATGTATTAGATATCGTCTAAACGATCTGGAATAGCTAACCATCAGCGACAAATGTTCTACTCAAAAAGTCAAGCAATAGTACTAATCGCCTGAAATGCTTTCATAGTATAAAACGCATCGTTTGAAGCATTGTGCAATAATTCATGTTTGATTCGCAACGAGTCCAAAATGTGCTTCAAAGTTTTGCCATTTGACTGGCCATTCAACATTTTCCATAGCTCTGATGTATCTTGAATCGTCATTTCTTGCGGAAACTGTACGCCTAGTGAAGTCAAGATTGTGATATCATTCGTGACTGCATGGCCGAGTAAAATGAACCGGTCTTTATACTGTTTTAATAATTCAGTGATTGTGTTTACGCAGTTCTTTTGTGAAAGTGACTTAGATTTTGCGAATAAACACTGTTTTCCGAGTTTTATTGCAGCAGTACTTCCAGACTGCTTCTGAATATGATAATGATTCACAGTTAAATTGTCCAAATTACAAGTCTCTTGATTCCGTGGATCCCAGATTACGATGCCAATTTCAGTCATTCTCTTTTTTGAACGTTGACAGTTCTCAACATCTATACTGATTATAGCTTTTTGACCTTTTTCAAAGACAGTTCTGATTCCAGCACAGACTTTTTTATTGTTCGCATAACTTCCTGAAAGCTGGTATTTAATCTCTGCACTTACTGACTGTCCGTTCTTGGTGGTTTTAGATTTGGATTTGGATTTTGCTGTATGATATTTAGCCAATTGCTTTTCTGCAGGTTTCGACACGTTTACTTTTGTTACTGAAATATTGCTTTGGAAGAAAAGGTTTTGTTCATTATCGTCAATTTTCTTCTTGCCCTTTTTGCTATTCGACTTTTTAGTGTTTTCTTTTTGATCATTGAGCAAGTGCTTTTCTGCAGGTTTTATTGGGTTTTTTTGAAAGCAATACTCGGGTTTTTTTGTTTGCCTAGAGTATTGCTTTCAAAAAAGCCCAACCCAACTTTCTTGTCTGCTAAACTTTCAAGAGTCTCATTTTTGATTGCACCTTCTTTGTTGCTAGTTCCTTGATCGTCATGAAGTTTACCATCGCACGATATATCCAGAATAATTTTGTTTGCCTCTGTTTCATTTTGCTTTTGCCTTTTTTTCTTTTGCTTTTTCATTTCTAAATTTTCAATATTCGTAACGTTTAGGGCGGGCTGTACATCAACGAGCATTGAAATATCGTTCATATGAAAACTGCGTAGAACATCAGCCAACTGTAAATTCGTATCTCTGAAGAATGTTTCTGAAAGTGTCGGCGGGTAAGACTGGTACTGAAACCAGAGTATATAGTTAACTCCACTAAGACTTGTTATTCGATTTGGTTTCAAGAAACCAGCTGATCTAATACAATATTTGCTAATCAGCGTCATATCTGCACAGAGCACTACTAAAAGGAGGCAATGGTATATAACTTATCACTTGTAGTAAAGTAAAGACATCATTTTAGAGGTTATTTTGTATCTAGCGACCCATTGATGGCTAATGCTAGTCTGGAATGTAGTCTGCTGACTGTGTCAAACATCGTGTTTGATAGATCGCGGCACCACATTTTCGAATATGTTTCATTGGCACAACTGACTAAATCCGGGCTGATGTTTTATTTTTAAATGTAGAGCTTGGAGTTGGTTCTATCTAGATCATATGCTTAGTATCGTGCAATTGTACATCATGCTGGTACCAACAAAAAACAGGCTTAAATTCTATAATACGTGTAAACACTTGAAACGTAAAGCACAATCAAGCAATCAATTAAGTTTATTTAGCACCTACTTAAGGGGGCCCGCCATTCAGTGACTATAAGCACTATCTCAAATCTCATGGCCCTATGAGCGTTTTCTTCTGTCTATTCTATGTGTGCAGCATACAAATATATTATTTCAGGTATGACATTCTTCAAAGCAATCTCAATATATACAAAAATGACTGCCTCAACAGTTTTCTTGACCATATTCATGTTTAATGACAGGTTTCAAATCGTTATAGCCGACCGCTAACTTTCCTATTATATAATCGTTTTATCCCTTATTTACAAAAGATCATATACGATCAAAATGATCTTCAATCATTATTTTTGTCAAGCTCCCTGCACCAAATTCATATGACGGACCGGTCTGCCATGGTACGATAGATTGACATCTCGCCTTATTCCCAGTGAGGTAAAGGAATATACCGCGCAAGATACAATTTTCGGGCTGTGTACAGTTTCCTTATTTCCTCAATGGGTGGCCATATTCCATGCAAAACTTTGAACACCATCATGGTGAAGTAAGCATCATTTGCAGCATTGTGTAAATATCTAAATGGAATTCCTAGCACGCTTAACACGTAAACTAGTCTTGTTTTAGTGTTTGGGCCTTTTACTGCGCGGAATAATTCTTGAGTATCAAACATTTTGACTTCAGGCAACTTCACGCCCAGACTTTTCAATGCCTTTAAATCTGATGACATTCCATGACCCAAAAGTACCACTCGATCTTTGTTAAGCTCCAAAAAATCTGATAGCTCCTTTGCACATTCCTCCATTGGCATGATAACTGTTTCCCCAAACATAAATTTCTGCGAATTGTCCGGAACATAAAGTTTGTTTTTATATTTGGTGTTTTCCTTTATTCGGATGTGTTTCACAGAATGAATCTCACCCACCACTGAATTATCAACCGATAAATCCCAAATTGCAACGCCCACTTCTAAAATTCTGTCTAAATTTGTTTCCAGCATCTCCATATCAATCGCAACAATCAACTTCTTTTTTTTTCTAACGTAGGAATCAGCTTCTGCTGCCATAGCATCTCTTCTATTAATATCAGCAAGCACTTGCTTCATTCTTTTTTTTTCTTGATTTTTTCGTTTTGCTATCTTTGTGAGATCTTCTTCAGGTTTCCTTATTCCTCTTTTTACCGTATGAGAATTTTCATCCACTGCTATACTTTTTTTCCACTCAAGTCGATGATTTACTATGTCGCTTTTCATAATGCGTACGAGCAATTTTGAATCAAAATCTTTATCCGTAGCTCGGCTTATCTTATTCCTCTGTACATTTGGAAACAAAGAGCTAAATTTTCTTGGAGCTTCACCATATCCTATCTCCAATGCAATCTGTGCGGCTTTAGAAAGCTTTTGTGAAGTCTGATTCATTTTTGTTTTCGTTGCATCGGCGATTGCCTTCTTGTTTTTCGGTTGTGCGTCCGACTTATCAGCCTTTCCATCAACGTCTGTATTGATAAATACCAAATTGCTGGTGTTGTCTGTATCAGACGAAACTAATATGACTGGTTCGTCTATAACAATACCTGACTTGGGAGAGTCCCACTCTGCGCCTGTTGCTGTCGAAAATACAGGCTTGCTATCACTGGTAGCGACGGAATAGTTCGCCAAATTGATTCTTGTTGAGTACGACGCCGGAGATTTGGCGTAATCTCGCAGCCCGGTAGTATGTTGCAGACCATTTAGTGTTTTGAAGTGGTGCACATGATATCTCCTTTTCATTAAAACACTGCTGGTAGATAAGAGAGCTTCCTTTGCTCCAAATAGTACCACACGCCTTAATAAACCATGCTCGCCACTTATACGGACATTGTGTTGTTTCTGTATCATTTTAAGTACATGCTAATTGTCCCCTGGCTGTTTCGATATATTTGAAATTTGATTGACGAGCAGCTCAGTTCTTTGCTACTGTTGTACCGATATTATCTTTTCCAAAACCTGATACACTGTTCGTTATAGAATGACAATTCCGAACAAAATGACACCCTATCACTCTGGTTTTACTGCATTCAATATTAATCAGTGAGCTTTCAACAGTGGGAACTACGAAGGATTGAGACGTTTAAATTTCTGCGGCTGATTCAATGAGTATCTGTGCTGCACGTGATTACAACAGAACTTGCAATATTCAGCGGAAGAAACAAGATACAACGGTCACTACAATCTGATATATCAAAATGCCTGCCACAAGCTCAGCAACTGTTTTTATTCGTCAATCGGCTCTTTTGTTGAAGGCGCGACCTACAACTGTACGTAACCAGTAACTATACTCCAAACTAACTAACAACAAATTTAGACTAAGATAACGTATTCATATAACACAGACAAGAAGACAAAAAGAGGAACTCTTGCAGTGAAGACATTCGACCCTGTTTCCGGTGCTTGTTTTAGATTAAGAACACGAAAAGCAAATGAGCTGAATCGTATCTTGAGAGCTTTGAATGGTCTCGCCCTCGTTCAGGCTGGTCTCGACTCAGGAGCAGATCTATTGGCTCCGCCAGCTCAGGAGTAACCAAATGAAGAGGATTGTGTTGTAAGTTAATGTACGATAAAGAAGGAGAATTATTCAAATCGAGAGAACGCATTTGTACAATTCAGATTTAGGAAGAGCAGAAATCTAGCATTTTCAAAAGTCATTTCTATTATACTATATCCATATATAAACATTAAAAATTTTACAGACGTTAGCATTTATGCAAAAAGCTCAGCGATATCCAACATACGACCATCCATACCCATTGGCGCAACAATCATTGCACCGAAGGGCAATTTAGAAGGCCCAACTTCACCTGCCTTAACACTAACAGCGCACATCTCGAATACATTGGTAATCTTGGTGAATGCTCCCAACTCGTTGTTGACCTTCACAGGATCAGAAGAGATGTCACTGGCTGATGGCTGGTAAGGCGCAGTGGGCATCAAAAGCACATCAACGCCAGCGGAACCTTCAAATTTAAGGTAAAGTTCGGTCTTGAGTGCTCGGAGAGCAGCCATGTCTTTCATGACCTTGATAGCGGAAAGAGAGGAAGCAGTAGCGGCGGTGGCCTCGTAGATTTTGTTCAAAGTAGCATTCTCACTAGCGGCGGCGCCGAAAGCAATTCGTTCAGCATCAATAATTTCGGAGGCAATTTCAGTAGCCTTGGTAATTGAGCTCAAATCCATAGGCACAAGAATACCGCCTAAGCTCTTTGCTTTCTCAATAAAGGACGCTAAAGCTGACTTATATTCATCTGAAACAGTAGAGAGATCTTCAGGAACGGCGAATCTGAATCCACCCTCCTTGGGACCTCGGAAATCGATGGACTTGATAGGAATGAATCTGTCCAAAACAGACTCAGGGTTGGCAATATCTTGGTGTCGCATCTCCGCAAAAACAACACGAGCATCGTGAACAGTGTTGCCAATCACAGAGATTGCATCGAACGATGGTGCGAACTTTGTGATATGATCAGAAGGAAGAAGTCCTTTAGTGACATTGTATCCCACAACACCACTGAAAGCAGCAGGAATACGCGCTGATCCATCAGTGTCAAGAGCAAGAGAGAACGAGCCTAAACCTTTTGCAATCGCAAGAGCAGATCCAAAACTGTAACCACCAGCTGCGTGCTCAGCACTGTATTCACTAGTGACCTCAGCACTTGCCAAAAGACCAGTTCCAGAGGCCTCGATCTTGGTGGTACCAATAAGAATAGCACCAGAAGCAATAAGTGCTTTCACCAAGCTTGATTGCTCGACATCAAAGTTTTCACTGACGGTGAAGGGGATACCGTAAAAATAGGGCATATCAGCAAAGCTAGCTTCGACACCGGCCTCAGGTAAAGTCTTCAAAGCCTCTGATTTGTCAAAAACGGTTTTGAAAACATTCTTGGTATCGGCCTTGACAATTTGCTCATACACATAATCAATGACTTTGGCAGGTGCGAGTTTACCTGATCGGTAAGCGAGACGAAGAGAAGAAATCGAAATGTCAATCTCTGATGCTACCGATTGAGGGACTGCAACGGTGGCGGCAAGATCCAAAAGCGGCTTGGAAGAGCAGGTGTATCCCAAAAGACCGTCAAATGCGGAAAAATGTTTCATCGCAGCATCAACAATCTCCCGATCAAATCCACTGGTGCAGTCAGTGAGAACGCAGGTCTCAAAACCATGATCGTTGGCCTCACGGAATGTAGTGGCAACGCAGCACCTACTTAGTTAATACATGGAATAACATATTGCAGAAACTCAAGACGACTTACTCGGTGGTGACACCGGCGAGAAGGATGTGAGTAATACCACGGCTGACGAGCATTTGGTGAAAGTCAGTGTTGTAGAATGATCCTTTTCCTGGCTTATCAAGAACAGGTTCGTCCTTCAGTGGCTTGAGAGCGTCAACGATATCGTGACCATCTGACCCACGAACAAGAAGACGACCCATCGGACCCTCAGTTCCTATGATGAGTTTGTGGCGGTCCGGGTTGGTCATTTGCTGGCGCATGCGCTTTGTGGGAGGACAGTCGGAGAGATCCTCAACATGACCTTCTCTAGTGTGAATAACGTGCAGTCCAAGTTTGCGTGCAGCAGCAATTGCCTTCGCTGTGGGCTCGATAACAGAGGAAACAGTCTCAAAGAGCTCTTCAGACGGACACTGGAGGAAGCCGTAACCGCCCTTCAGCAGGAAGTCCTTCTGCATATCGATAACGACAAGCGCAGTTCGCTCGATAGGCATTTTGAACGCCATAGGCAAAGCCTCTGAAAGCTCTAGTGAAGTCATTTCTGTTCAATTGGCTCTTTGAAAATATTCTCAGTCGGAAAAAAAGCACAAAAGAAAAAAAAAGAGCAAACACCAGCTCAGCTCCACTACCAGGTTGTTCACGGGCTCTCTGTTCACAGACCTCCAGATACAATGAACCTTAATCTTAAAGTTTTGAGATTGGGAGATGAGTAGCGCCGGCGGCCTCCGGGTAAATCCAGGAGTTTAAACTGCTGAATAGGGTTTTGTCGGCAGTAAAAACCTTAAAAATATTGTTTGGGGTTTTGACGCGTTCACGCGTGTCGACGTGTTTGATTGTTTTCTGACGCGTTACTTTGTTACTTTGCGCAATTCGGACTTTTCACGGCAACCATAACTCTGCAAGTCTTGATAACAGACCACCAACAAGTATAAATAATCATTACTGAATTTTGTTCATATTGTTGTTGATTTCTGCAAAAAGACGTATTTTGCAGCAATAATGCACATCAAACAGGTGCGTTCCTGCTAGTTTTTCAAAATTACCAAGAAAGTTAGATTAACATCCTACTATAGCTTGTAATTCAAGGATTCAAGTCGTATAAAGATCAAACCGTTACTGATCCGTTTAGTCCAGGACATAATGTTATTGGTATGTGATGCGTTGCTCGTGTGAGGAGTGTAGTAGCAGTGAACAAGGCGCGTTTTAACAATTTGACAGTTGGACGAAACGGTTCCGGAAAGAGTAACTTTTTTGCCGGTAAGTAGGACTAATTTTATTGTGGAAAAGCTTTAGTTAACAGGACTAGCAATTCGATTTGTTTTAAGTGATGCATACACACATATGTCGCGCGAGGAGCGTCAGGCGTTGCTTCACGAGGGATCAGGCACAGCGGTGATGAGTGCCTACGTCGAGATTATATTTGATAATTCTGATAACCGCTTTCCTGTGAGTAACTCAGTGTATTTTTTAAAGCTTCTCTAACAAGCGATGTAGACGGGTCATCCTGAAGTCGCGCTTCGTCGCACAATTGGCTTAAAGAAGGACGAATACTCTTTGGATCGCAAGAGTGCTAGTAAATCAGATGTCAACAATCTACTTGAGTCTGCAGGTTTTTCGCGTGCAAACCCGTACTACATTGTACCGCAAGGACGAATTACTGCACTTACAAACGCTAAGGATTCTGAACGCTTGCAGCTATTGAAAGAAGTTGCTGGTACACAAGTGTATGAAACACGCCGAACAGAATCACTCAAGGTCATATCCGAGTCATCTGCGCGTAGAAAAGAAATTGATGAGCTATTGCTATTTCTTGACGATCGACTAGGTGAACTTGACGCTGAGAAAGATGAGCTGCGCGAGTATCAAGAGAAAGATCGTGAACGTCGATGTCTAGAGTACACTTTACAAGATCGTGAGCTCAACGAAATTAACTTGCATCTGGAACAGCTCGAAGAAGATCGTATGAGGAACTCGACCGTCAACAACGATCGAATGGGTGAATTTGCGCAGCGTGACCAGGATATTCAGAATCTAGAGAATGAAATAACAAACTTGAAGCAGCGCATGGAATTGATTAAAGAGGACTATACCCAACTTGAAGAAGAACGTAACGATCTTATGCGTTCTCAGGCACAATTTGAACTTCAACTCAAAGACGCTCGTGACAATCAAGACGAATCAGCACGGATAACTTCAAAACGGCAAAGTGACTTTGAATCAGTTCTCGCAAAAATTGCTAGCAGTGAAGCAAGACTTCATGAAGTCGTACCTGAGTTTGAAGCTGCACTGACTCAGGAGAATGAGATAAAAAATCGACTGATCCAGGCTGAAGAAAGTCAGCAACGACTATATGCTAAGCAAGGGCGTAACGCTCAGTTTGCTACAAAAGCGGATCGTGATAAATGGCTACGAAACGAGATAGCTGACATTAAAACAACAATGTCTCAGCGAGAAGAAATCCGAGATGAGGTTCAGTCCCAATTGCGTGACTTGACCGAGCAACTTGAAAATGTTCGTTCCCAAATTGCGCATGCTAGGTCAAAGTTAGAATCATCGCAAGACGATCTTGACAATTTGAGAAACCAAGAAATAGAACAGAAAAAGCTTCGGGACCAGCTATTCAACCAAAGAAAAGAGCTTTGGCGTGACGATTCAAAAGCAAAACAAGCTGCAGATGGCGCCAGACATGAACTTGAAAACGCTGAACGTTCATTTTCGAAGACCATGGATCGCGCAACAAGCCAAGGTCTTCAAGCAGTGCGACAACTAACTGCTTCGCTAAATCTGAGTGGCATTCATGGACCTCTTTGCGATCTTTTTGAAGCGGATGACAAGTACAAGACTGCCACTGAAGTGACCGGAGGAGCTAGTTTGTTCCATGTAGTCGTTGATACTGATGCGACTGCGTCGACTTTAATGGAAGCTTTAACCCGTGATCGCCTTGGACGAGTAACGTTCATGCCATTGAATCGTTTGCATCCAAAATCAGTTGATTACCCTGATTCAGAGGAAGTCATTCCGCTGATTGCAAAATTGCGATACAAATCTGAACACTCGAAGGCTATCGAGCAAGTCTTCTCCAAAACTATTATCTGCTGGAATCTTGATGCAAGTGCGCAATATGCTCGTACTCATGGTCTAAATGCAATCACTTTACAAGGAGACCAAGCCAATAAAAAAGGTGTTTTGACTGGTGGTTACCACGATATGAAACGATCACGTATTGATGCTGCTAAGAACCTTCGTTATTGGCGTGAGACTTATGACACTTTACATTTGAATGCTATTGAGGTATCAAAGAAAATATCAGTTATTGATCAACAGGTCACTCAAGCAGTCGGAAATCTTACAAAACTTGGACAGCAACGGGAGCAGTTGATTTCAAGTTTAGGAGATGTCAAAGATAGCTTGAGAATTAACACTGGACTTGAAAGCTCTTTGGAAGAGCGTCTTTCCTCTACTGTACGTTATACAAAGTTTATGGATATTTACATTGAGCTAACATTTATAGAAACAAAACTATGAGGAGGCAGTATCGAGACTTAATTCATTAAATGCCCAGCTTCAAACGTTAACGACTGAGCTTTCCACCAAATTCACCAAGAACACCACTCCTGAAGAACGCGAGACGTTAGCACACTTAACTACTGAGATTCAAAATCTGCGTTCTCAAGACGCGCAATTATCGAATAAGAGAGCGGACCTTGAGCAAGAAAAACTGCTTATTGAACTTGAGCTTCGTCAAGTTCTTTATATGCAGCGTGATCAACTACGAACAGAAATGCTGGAACACAACATATCAGGAGGCTCACAAAATACCCAAGCGTTGGAGAACTCTTTAACGGAAATATCAAAACAGATGGACGTTATTAATGCTAAGATTGAGCAACTTGACGCAGAGATCGAAGATCTAGAGGGAGACATTCAAGCTCGAGAAACGGAGGTCTCAAAGCTTCAAGCACAACAGCTCAATGATGTCAAAGCTATTGAACGAGATCAGAAGAATTTGGAGCGTGCAATGGCAAAACGCGGTATTTTGGTATCACGCAAAGAAGAGCTGAACAGAAAAATCCGTGAGTTAGGCGCTCTTCCTGAAGAGGCATTCGACAAGTTTGCTAAAATGAAATCGGAAACTATACTTTCTAGATTACATAAACTTACAGAAGACTTGAAGAAGTTCAGTCACATCAACAAAAAGGCTTTTGAGCAATACTCTAGTTTCACTAAACAGCGGGATGGTCTACTTGCGCGAAGAAAAGAGCTTGAGGTTTCGCTAGAGTCAATTGAAGAGTTGATTGAGGTTTTAGATCGTCATAAAGATGAAGCTATTGAGCGTACATTTAAACAAGTATCGAAAGGATTTGCAGAGATCTTTGAGAAGCTAGTTCCAGCAGGTCGCGGAAGGCTAATCATGCAACGCCGTACTGACATTCGTGAATCACCTGACGACGATGACTCTGACTCAGATGACGATTCATCTCAAAAGGACTCAGTCGAGAATTATATTGGTGTTTCGATCTCAGTATCTTTCAACAGTAAGTCAGATGAGCAACAGCGAATCGAACAATTATCAGGAGGTCAAAAATCTCTTTGCGCGTTAGCTTTAATTTTTGCTATTCAACAGTGTGATCCTGCGCCATTTTACCTCTTTGATGAGATCGACGCTAACTTGGACGCTCAATACCGTACTGCAGTTGCTTCAATGATCAAGCAACTTTCCTCCTCAAGTCATAATGGTAATGGTAGTGCTTCTGAAAGTGGTGGTGCTCAATTTATCTGTACGACATTTAGAAACGAAATGATTCATGTCGCGGATAAGTTTTATGGTGTTTTGTTTAATAACAAAATATCCAGTATTGCATCAATTACTCGTGATCAGGCTTTAAGTTTTGTAGAAGGTGAACAGCCACGTTGAGAATCTGTTGTATAGTATAATATGTTTTATCTGGTGTTTTGCTTTTCCGGTTGCTTTCTCTGCTATTTTAGTTATTATTGGTGAAATGCTGATCTATTTAATTTACAAAAAGACAATATTTAATTTACATATATACCGATTTTAAGCTTTCGAAAGCTCTAACTATAACATATTGTTCGCCTTAATAATAACAAACTCCACGTCCATAAACTCTACTAAATGAACAAACTCTCAACTGTTGTAGCCAGCGTGGTATCATTTCAAAAACTATCTATAGTCTATCGCTGGTAGTATCCGTTGGAATGCTGCTGCTGTTGTTGTTGCTCTTGTTGTTGTTGCTGCTGTTGTTCCTGTTGCTCTTGCTGCTGTTGCTGTTGCTGTTGTTGTAGATGCTGCTGATAATGAGGTTGATCATTATGCTGCAGCTGTTGTTGCGTTTGTTGCTGTTGATGTTGCTGTTGAGCTCGAGCTTGTTCATTTGCTTGTGCGACAGTAGCAGCAATTACCAAAGGGTTTTCCGCGGGATTTGTGCTTATGAACCTTGAACTTGTTGCGTTGCTTTCATTGTTTATTGGCATGGCACCGAGATTGAGTCCAGGCCCGACAGAAGTAGAAGACGAAGATGATATTGAGCTCGTAACAGTAGCTGTAGAAGTAGCAGATGAAGATGTTGAAAATGATTGCTGTAGGGTGCGCTTTTTCTTTTTAATGATAAGTGCAGTGGTGTGTAGAAAGTCACTCCACGAACGGGAGTCATTAGGTAATTGGTATTGCTGAAGCTGTGGTATTGAGCTCGGCTGTTGTGATCGGGTCTGTGATTGTAATGGTAGGTGTGCTTGAGGCTGGGGTTGTTGTTGTTGCTGTTGCTGTTGCTGTTGCTGTGATGGTAGTGGTGGTGGTGGTGGTGCCTGGGACCATTGCGGCGTAGCGACAGGTATCGACTGCGCCCCGTTTGAAAGATGAACCGAATGCGCTGGCATTGGAGAATGAACCGACAGACCGGGTAGAGTAGGAAGAGGTGGAGGTGGATGCGATGTAGGATAAGGAGAAGCTGACGCAGCAACGGCCACTGCAGATTGCCAAAGGTATGGATGGTTGTCAGAATTAGATTGAGGCATGTAATTTGTGTATTGTGATGACTGCTGTGATTGTACCGGCGCTTGTTGCTGCGTTTGTGTAGGTGGTGGAAGAATAGTGGAGTTTTGTGCTGGTGGCGGATACTGATATTGCTGATGTTCAGGATTCGGAGCATTTGATAAATGAGGTTGGTGATGATCACCATACTGGTTTGTGTACAACATATTCTGCTGATGCTGATGCTGATGCTGTGGATAAATCTGGGAATAATATTTCTCATTGTACCTATTTTCAATGATAATGATAATTTCAGCAGAAACAAATGATATCATTTCCTTGATCTTGTTGTTGGTAGCATCATTTGAGCTTGCGTAGGATGAGAAGTAGCTCAGTGTGACTAATACCACTTCTATGTCATTTTTCAATCGTTGAATATCATCTATACTGGTATCTTTGGCAGCCCAAGCAGTATAGAGAAGAACACTCCATGGCAGAAGAGTATTATTTAAATTGAATAAATTCAACTCCAAAAAATTCATCCTCAAAAGATCCTTTAAAGTATAAATAATCTCTCTAGAAATTGATATATCGATCTTTCGGGTGGTTTCGTTAAATACTTGATTATTTGTCGCCGAGCAAGCAGGATGCCTGATTAACAAATGTATCTCAGAATAAACAATCCACAAAATTCCTGAAAACCCTTGATCATTTAATTCAGTATTAGGCACAGCCAAAGAAGATAAATTCGGTAATTGAAAAATTGAGGAGATCGCCGTTCTAAATTGCACAAGGCGTGTTTCGTATTCATATACTTTTCTTTCGTACTCATCTGCTGAAAGTTTCTTTGTGGTGAAAAGAGTCGACATGACTTCCGTCGAAAGGTTTACGAGGTCGAATAATGCAAGTGCAGGACGGAAAGAACACACCGGTTTTTTCTCTTCGTCAACGTCATCATTAATAAATATCGGGATTGCTGTGTCGTAATCATTATATGCCATAGACATTGGATATCCAGATATTGAGCAAATCAAACGATCTAAAGATAATATCGAGTAAAATATTCTCTTCTTTAATTGTGAGGGTTGAGTGTTTGCTTCTGACTGTGGGGGCTCACGGTGGAGATTTAGCTGGACAGCCAATGTCGTTGTGATTCTTGTGAGTGTCCATAATTCATCAGGACGTGAAGAATGACGAAGATATGCAATAAGCAGCAAAAGAGCTTGAACACTCGATATATGAGGGGTATAAAACAATCCAGGTAATAAATGCAACACTTTTCTATAAAAACCTTGAGCAACATTCTTTTCTGTAGCCGCAATAGCAAAAATCATGTTCATAATAACAAAGGATGATGACGATTGGTTGTAATATTCGTCTGAGCACATGCGGTCAACTTCTTCACGAAGCCAAGAAATCTCGAGTATAGGGAGAATAGGGTGGACCAGAGTCAGGTATGTTGATAAAAGGATTTTGGCGTCAGTGTGAGATGGCTGTGGTTGGGTTTCATAAAGCATTGACGGTTTCTCAGACCGAATGAAACGCAAAAGGCTGATTTCAGTCGAAGGAATATCGAAAGGGATGCGCATACCGAACACTGCATAATTAGCTTCATCGATATATATTAGCAAGTACATAGCATACATGAATACACAGCCGTTTCGTCTTCTTCACCATCTTCTTCGCCAGCTTGCTCCCTATCGTCGACCATAGCCTCGTCCCCACTGCCTTCACTGCTTCGGACCGGCGGCACATTCCGCTTCAAACTTGTCAAGCTCTCAATAGACGGTAATCTCTTTGCTGCCAACTCATTCAATCTGGGTAACCTCCTCAAGTCTACACCCGGAGCTACCTCAGCTAAAGCTCTCTCCAGCTCAGCAACACGCGCTTCCAGACCATCGACGTACCCTCTTGGAAGCGGCTTCCGGGAATTCAAATCCGTATTTGTACAAGCTGCACGAGCAAGTGAGCACGGCGTACATGCGCCAGCTGTAGCAGTACATCGTATCTTTCTCGCTTTACATCGGTCACAAGCTTGTCCAGTGCGTGTACTTCGTCTCTTTTTCGCATCGTTTTTGTCCATCTTAAACGCACTGGTTTATCATTTATTTGATAACCATTCTCTGTCGTGAATTCCCAAACTTCCTTTTTTGCTCCCGCGGGGCTCTGCACCTGTGAGGCGCGGCGGTGGCGCCAGCCTCGTTCCGCGCGGCCCGGATCTTTCCGTTGACTTAAGGTCCGGCAAATTCCGTATCTCTAAAATGACATCTGTTAATTAAAATTAAAAACCAACCGAAAAGTAAATAGATGGTAATTATGAAATGGTAACAGTCTGAATTGTTGAATTATCTCTATCTAATATGTTAGCAAGATCAGCTTTTGATTTACAGGATTTTATTGCTAATTCAATTCTTTCAACAAGCCAAATTCAACTGATATTTATAATTGATTATTTCAAGTGCTCAACACTTATCACTTCAGAAAAGAATTTTCAGAAACTACTAGCTATAACTATTATTGCCAATAATAAGTTGACAATAATAAAAAGAAAAAAAAGAAACAAAAATAAAAAAGAAAAAAAGAGAAAAAAAGAAAAAAAACTACTTGGAAAATGAACGGCAAAATTAGTTTCAATCAATAGTTCTATTTTTGCAATTTGCTCTACTTTGTATTATCTTGTTTTACTTTTGTTTTGCATGGTGATTAATGCGTGAGTGTGGTGTATGTGTTGCAACAAAAAATTTACAGAAGAACTAGATGTCTGGCGGAAGCATTTCAAAGCGAATGACTACGTTAAAATTGATAATAGACTGGAGCGAGAGCATCTCAAACTGATTGTATCTTTATAAATCAATTTCTCTTTAGTTTGATGACAACAAATCTGTGTATGGAAATTTCATGGTCTGGATTTGACCGTAAAAAAAAATATGCAAAATGCAGAATTCATTCGACCTGAATGTTTACACAGCTCACCAAGAGCAATTCTTACACTATTTATCCAAAACAAAAAAAAAATAAAGCAAAGACCTTGGTTTACTCTAGAGTATAACAATTACTTCCAACCTCTATTTAACCTAACTACCATTGATAGTACGACTTAACATCAATTATATCTACTTTAATTACTTTACCAGTCGTCATTCTATTTTTGAGCTAAGGAAACCCACATTTTTATATATTAATGCATCTCTCTAGAAAAAAAATAGAGAAAAAAACTATATGAGTTTAGCAATATACACGTATCTACCCCGTCAAATAATAAACTGCAAAAACATGGTAATCTGTATTTACTTTTGCTTTGCTTTGTTTTTGTTACATGTAAGTGTAGCATATGGGATCCATATGGATAAAGGTATTGACTAGATACTTTGTAGTTGCCATACCTTAAGATGAAATCTGTGAATAACCAAAAATTAAAAAAATGATTTACCTATACAATACATAAACCTCCCAAAAAAAGACAAAGAAAAAACATCCAAAACATTTAAAAGCATCCCAAACAAACAAATAAACAAAACAAAACATTCAACAAAATAAAAGAGAGATTTAATAAACAATACGCACACGCCCTCGCCAAAGTCCACATCCAAATCCATGACCCAACAACTCCTTATATACACCACTCTTGACGACCCCATCACGTCCACAATCGACAACCTCCGTCAATCCCAACAGCTCGATATCGACGTTTTTACACTGACTTAAATCCAACAGTTCCAAGGACAAACACCCATTACAAACCGCGATAACGCCATCATTCGTGACTCTAACGCATCCACGTACGCTTAATTTCCGTAATTCAACAAGATGTCGTCCAAGTGCTTGAAGACTCGTGTCTGAAACTGCTGAACCGCAAAAACTTAGGTCGAGGGATTGAAGTTTTACACAGCCTAGAGCGAGGACTTCGACGCTGACGTCGCTGAGCGCACAGCAAAATGAGAGATCGAGTTCTTGGAGATGTTTAGCTGCTCCTGTGAGCGAGATGATTGCGCGATCGGTGAGAAATGTACAGTCTGCGAGAATTAATTTTCGTAGGGAAGGAAATTGTCGGCGTGACCAATAACTGAATCCGGTGTCGGTGATGGAGGTACATCGGGTTAAGTCAAGGACTTCTAATCTAGAATTCGCATGCTCAGCTATATGATGCATACTTTTATCCGTGATGTGTTTGCAATAACTTAACGAGATTCGCTTTAATTTAGGACAGCCGATGACTGTACCAGGATGTGTTGAAGTCGTTGATGGTGGGACTATCCATCCGATGATCCGAGCAAGTGTAGCGTCTCCTACTTTTCTGCAATTTGAGAAATCAAGTTCTTCCAACGTTCGCGCAATTAACGGAGTCGTCAACTCCATAATTGCAAGACCGCTAACTTCCCACACACTCTTCATTTTGAAACATTTAATATCCCGTCCGATTGTTGATACTAATTGTATAAACCCTTCGTCTGATAAATGGAAACAGTTTGATATATCGACATGTGTAGATCGATTCGCAACGAGATTTGCTATCGCTTCTATGCAGTTGTCGTAGATTTGAGTGTTGTAAGGTCGTAAATCTAATGATTGAAGAATACGTTTATCATTTTCAATCAGATTTTTCCAGTGTCTTCGAACTCGTCGTAGTCGCATGAGGTCTTTGATATCAAGATAGGTAAATATTTCAACCAAAGCCGTGTCTGGAAATACTTCACCAGGTGGAATATAACAGTTTTGAGCAGTCAAGTTGTTTGGTTGAGGTCCTCTTCGTAGACGTTTTCGCCTGTCGGGATTATCCTGATGGGGACTTGTTGCGCGTGATGATGCAGCACTAGAATCAGATGACGAGGATGACTCAATAGTTAGTTTGTTCATGCTACCGGTGTTGAGTAGTACACCCGGTATAACTGGCACGACTAAAGTAGAATCTGAATCATTCATATCGTCCAAGATATCGGGGGATTGTGAAAACGGATCAGGATCAAGAGGTTTTTCGAGATCGAGGATTTCCTCTGTTGATGATTTGATTTGGTTTGTAGAAGCGGCTATGCGTTGTTTAGCAGTCTGTTCAATTGCAAGAAGGATGTCTGGGTATTCGCGAATAACAGGTTGTAGCGCTTGGTTTGATAGGACAAGGCAATTTACTTCATTAACTGAACGAACAGAAGCCGTACGATTTTCTGCAAGAGAAAGAAAAGTAAATTCGCCAAAATGAGAGCCTTTTCCTAATCGGGCGATGGAACTGTGGGAGGATTCATCAAGAACTTCGACTTCTCCGGATACGATAAAGAAAATCTCGCGGCCGGGCGAATATTGACGGATGATGTATTCAAATGGAGAGTAGTGCTTTGGCTCGACGGTGAGGGCTAGCCGATGTAGAGCGTCTGAAGGGAGGGTTGCGAATAGAGGGAGGTCACGGAGTAGATTGCGAATGGCGATGCGAGAGTAGGGGGATTGGTTGATAGACAAGTCTGAGTCGTCTGTGGGGTTTACAGGAGCAGGAGACGGTGCGCGTTCGATACGTTCGAGGGCTTTTTGCTTTTCGAGAAGGTTAAGTCGTTCTTGCGCTTCTTCGGTGATTGCACGTTCGATATCAGGGAATTGAGGGAGGATCTTTGCGAGAGCCTCGGAAGTTAGAACGACGAGCATGCATTTCGATCGAGCAAGGATTGACGCAGTGCGAGGTCGATTAAAGAGAATGCCAATTTCGCCAAAGAAAGCACCGGCGGTGAGTTCGGCGTAGACTGATTCGCCGTCGCGAGAGGTGACAGCTACGGCACCGCGGACGATCCAGTAGATTGCACGAGCTTCGTCGCCTTCTGTGAGCTAAACAAGTAAGTTAATATCAAATCAATTGAGTAATGGTAAATAAAACATACGATGTATTCCTGCGGGGAAAAGAAGAGAGGACGCAGCTTGCGGGAGATGGCCATGAGGAAGCCGTCCGGGGCGTCGGCAAAGAGCGGGAAAGAGCGCAGTTTGTCCCAGATCTCGAGCGGCATTCCGTTTTGGTCGTGCGTCGCGAGCGGCGATGGACGCACGGGAACATGGGCTTTGATGGCGTTTGAGTTTGAGTTTGGGTTGGCTGCGACTGCTCCGGAAGATGATGATGATGATGATGATGATGATGATGATGATGAAGAAGATGACGACGATGACGACGACGAAGAAGAAGAGGCCAATGGCGACGACGACGACGAGAGACGTTGCCGCGAGCGCAATGAAGACTTTCGCGAGGAGCGCAGATGGTGTCGCGCGGCCGCCGCGGACAGACTCGAGCGCGATGGAGCGGAGTCGGATATCTGCGCCATCCAGAAACAGGCCGCGCCGATCCGGGATCAGAGGACCCGGCGATTAAAGGACTGAGCCAAACACAGAATAAAGATGAAAAAAGGTATCAGAACAGCAAGATACAGCAAGAGTTTTTGGAGATAGTAATTATTATAAATAGAAAGAAAGAGAGAGCGACGACGACGGCGAAGGTGACGAAGGGCCGATGACGACACGAGACCCGCTTCCGTCTGGCAGCCGGACGAAGAGCCTCTTCTTCACGCGACCGCTGCTTAGTTTGGCTTTGCTTTGCGTTTGCTTTCGCTCTGTTTTGGTCGCTGCCAACCGACAACCCGCCCCGCTGAATTCGCCCGCAGAACCTCAGCTCTGATCACTGCCCAAACGACTCAAAACTGGCCGCCGTCCGGATTAGCCATTTCTCCGGACATCACATGACCGCTCCGACACCGCGCGACATGACGACGACGAACCCTGCGCGCGTTGCGACTCAGTCCGACCGGCGCGCGCTCGCCGCAACCGCGTCCGCGACACGCGCCTGCGACGCTGCGACTGCCGCCGAAAGCGAATACGAGCTGCTGCTTGCGAACCGCGCCCTGTCGCACCCCGTCGCCGAGGCCGCAACAGCCTTTACTCATCTCGGCGCCGCCCTGCGACTCTCGACTCGTCCCGCTGCCGTCCTTGCGTCGCGCGCCCTCGCCCACGTCGCCAGCCACTCCCCCAACGACGCCATCCGCGACGCGAACGACGCGCTCCGTCTTCTCTCGACATGCGACTCCACAGCCGACCCTAATACCAACATCGACACGCAGCGCGTCGCGCTCTACGCACGCGCACTCGCGCGTCTGCAGCGCGACGACAACATCGGCTCTGTCTCAGACTTTTACGCGCTCTTCCGCCTCGGCCACATCTCCGAGCCCGAGTTCGACGACACCGCGACCGCGCTGATCCGCGACTGCCTCGCGCTGTGCCACCCTCCGACACAGTTCCGCCCTTGTGCGATGTCGTACGTCGTGCGTTTCTTGGCCGTGCTAAACATCAGCCACGGCGACTCATCCGCGTTTCTCCTCCCCGCCCCCGCCTCCACCGCCCCGCAAAACGACATTCGCCAATTCAACGACGCCGCCCGTCTTTTCTCCGCCGGCTCGCACTCCGACCTCTCCCAAATCTTCCTCGTCTTCACCACCCTCTGCGACTCCGACATCCCCTCCCTCAAAGCCGCCGCCCTCGAACTCACCGCCTATCTCCACAAATTCGCCCTCCGCGACGACCTCTTCCTCTCCCACATCTCCGCCAGCATCGCCATCGAGCCCACCGCGCGTCGTCTCGTCGCGCGCGCCATCGTCTCAAACGACCCTGACTCCGCCGACTTCGCCACCGCCCTCGCCTTATTCCCCTCCTCCCCGCTCGCGCTCTACCACCGCACAAAGCTCGTCATCGACCGCGCCTCCTCTGCAATGTCCCACACCCTCGTCCGCGACCTCCACGAATCTCTACAGCTCACAATGGCTCTTGACCCGGACTTTGCCCTGCCTCACGCGCAACTCGCCATGCTCTACTTCCGCCTCGGAAACATCGAAAAAGCTGACCAAATCTTCGCCGCGTCTCTTCCTCGCTTCTCCTCAAACCCCGTCTTTCAGGATTACTTTTACCTATACCTCTACAACGCAAACCGTCTACACGACCTCATGTCCGCTCTAGACACATCCGTCTCCGTCCTCACTTTCCTATCCCAAACTTCCTGCTCCTCCAACTTCCTCGACGTCTCCGCCATATCCCTCATCATCTTCCTCAACCACTTCCATGACCTTTCCCCCGTCCTCACAAACGACTCCTCCAACGAAACAAAACTATCTTTCATCCAGCATGCTCTGAACATAGACCCCACAAACCCAGAACTTCACTTTCTCTTCGGTCTACTAACGCCAAATCACGAACTTGCTGTGTCACATTTCCAGTCCGCTGTCACTTACGCGCCGTCTCTCGAGTTTAAGTCGTTGGCTCTATATAGATTGTTTAGAACTTTAGCTTCACATGCTATCAATTTAGTCTTGCAGGACTGTTTGGTTGATTAGTTTATACCCTTCCCTACAACATACCTTTTTTATTCTGTTGCTGTTTCCTGTATTATCGATTACATGCTGCTTGTTGACTTATTCTGCTTTTATTGAATAATTTGTATTGTTAAAAAGCTCCTTTTCTACTTTAATAAACAAACCATCATCAAAGTTAAACTAAGCCCAAATTATATTATACATATTTATTCCAACCAAAAAAACCTCAAAATACAGTAGAACTCGAGTTTAAGGACACATTTTTTTCAAGGACGCCTCAAGCAAAGGACAGATTTTTCGTGCAAGAATTAAATCCCATAGTTAGAAGGACTTTTCTAACATTTAAGGGAGTCCTTAACTTTTCCACAAAAGTCCTTAAATAAAGAGGTATGACTAATACAATACATATTGGATTACGGGATTTATTGACTGATGGCCTAAATCCGGCTATATTTTGACTAAAAGGGAGGATAGGGCTTCAGGGTTTAAAAACAGGGCTTCAGGGTTATGTTAGGGTTATTTTTGGAGCCCGGGATAACCAGCCAAATAATTGTACACCATCGGTTTATTTTGCCTTGGTGGGACAAAATAAGCATCATTCGTAATTTTATTAGTTCATGTAATGTATATGTTAGTGATTTAGTTTTTTATATACTTTTCATAAGAAATGACATCAAATTCTCAACTTGTTCTCCGAAATTCTGACACCCTTGGGCAGTAAGGACTGTTGGCATTTTCTGGGCTTTAAGGACCTCAAATTCGTGTCTACTATAGGTCCTTACACTCAGGTTTCACTGTACTCTAAACTAAAATATGTCTAATATGGGTAAACTCAAGTAGCATGAGGACGCAAACAAATGTACTAACGCAAACGCAGAAATCTATCACGTGAATATCCCACCAAAACTGTACATCAACGCGTCGTAACGTGAGTGTAGACCCATGTCAGCGAGCGTCGCACTTCCCAACGCGTAGTCGATGCGACTCGGCTCACCACTCTTTTAGACCCAAAGTTCACAACAAATGGTCTCCTCTTTAAAACTGCTTAATACTAGTGTGACTATGGCTTTTGAAGCTGCGCATAAAGACCCGTATATAAGTATTTGAAGGAGTAGTGAAGAAATACGAAGCATCTGAAAACATACAGCTCGCCGACGACGTGCCGGCATCCTCTCACAAAGCGAAACTGTGCCTCTCATAATTTAAATATTATATTTTATAACTCAGATAAACGATTTTCCCACTTAGATTGGACTATGAACTCTATTGACCTCCATGCAAGTTACGATGTGACTAATCTTTTTACATTTACGAAACATAACAGATTAGAGACTTTTTTTTACGCTTGGCTATCGTTTTACCAGCTTTTTTTTGTTTGCCAACTTCCTCGTTCAATTGGTTACCTGATCTCGTAACAGGAGGAATATCAGCTTTACAATTGCATCGCTTGTGTTGGCAGATCTCTAAAAGCATTTTATATATATCTCAAAGCATTTTTTGTGGCTGTCCTTTTTTATCATTAACTTTTGACCTGTTCATCACAATTCATGTTGTAAGATCTAACAAGAGGTCAGCTGCCGTAGTCATGATCTAAGTGTCTATTGAAACTGTTCAATGCCTTACTTTATTCCTTCTTATATAGCCAACCTTTTACTCACTCCACTTTTGCACAGATCGCGCTAACACATGAAAGTCTATCCTACACATGCTTATCTGACATATAGTCTATCATTTCCTAACATATCCAAACATATCCCAACATATTCTAACATTTCCTAACATATCCAAACATATCCCAACATATTCTAACCCTATTGACGAAAACCCCAAAGATGTACACCAAGAATTACAAGAATATCAAGTACTCTGAAGTAATTCTTGATGTACATCTTTGAGAGAGGTCATCTTCCCTAAGATTTACTGTACTTGATGAACATGTGTTCTATGATTGATAATTCCTATTAGAGTATTTTTACAAACAAGACTTTAAACTGAAAACTTTTCACGCTTTGACCATCACTTCACCAGCTCTCATTTGCCAGCTAACCTTCCCATTCAATTGACGCCATGATATCTCAACAGCTTTGGCCGTAGTTGTATAGATTCAGAGTCTAGCTCCAATACTTGCGCTACGATACTATTTCTTTCTACTTATATTTTTAACAACTCCCATTGGGCACAAATCCAACATCCAAAGCCCGCTTGGGCCCTGTACCAACGAGAGCTCGTCTTGGTTGTCAATAGGGTTTTTGTCAATAGGGTTTTTTGCTCTATTAATCAAGTTATCTGGGTCTAGACATTTTGAAAAACATCATTCGACAACTCCATAATTTGTGGTGTTTTGTCATCAAAACTATCATGAAAAATTTTGTATTCAAGTCGAACTTCAACTACTTCGTTTTTCTGTACTTGATCCATTTGTCTGCGGTGCTCTTCCAAGTCATAGATGGAGCCTGTGTTTTGCGTGGTAGGGGGTCCCGGCTGGAATAGGAGTCATTGCAGAATCTTCTTGTCGAAGGAACACAATTTAAACAACTTCATTATAAAGCTAATTTTAGTTTAATAAGCTATTGAAACAAAAATAGCCATTTTTAGAGAGATCTTGTGCGAAGGATGCTAATTTGGTTGGAGTAAAGATTGCTAATAAAGTCTATCATACGTGGAATTATCGTGGTTGTTATCAGCTGACTGAACGGGCAGTTTGTGTGCATTTTTATAAATTTCTGCTATCAGTCTGCTATCAGAATAGCTGCGAGAGCGTGTTGATCTATTTAGGGGTTAGCGGATCAACATGAAAGTGAGGGCTCAACACCATCCTCTTTTCCATGGCTGTGACAAAGCTCCACAAAATGACTGAAAAATAAAAGCATATTTCTTGTTGGGTTTATCATGTAACTTTTAAAGGGTGCCATTTAGTTACTGACTGCCATTGCTTTGAAATCATTACACAGCTTTAAAAGAGCAGGAAGCACGATAAATCTTTTGTTATATGGCAGCCAATATCTCAAACCTGTAAAGAAAGCAAAATCGAGCAGAACCATTCCAAAATAAATGTACTATCTACAGTTTTTATTTGAAAAGATTTTGATTGTTATATTTCTCTCCACGTGTTCATTGATTGTACTCTAAAGCTACTAATTTGTGAAAATATTATCGGTAAATTAGGCAAAAACCCTATTGTCAAAGCCTTACCGAAATCTATGGTCAAACCTTACTAAACAACCTACCGCGGTTCCTCTTCCTGAGTAATTAGTTCATAGGTAGAAATGAGTAATGCGTTATTGAATTTCTACTGTATTTACTTATTGTATTTTAAAGATTCTAATCAGCCAATAACAAACTAAAAATGAAATGGCAAGAACCATATTATTGAAACCCTATTATTAAAAACCCTATTGTGTTTTCTCTTAGCACAAAGTAAAGTATGACACGTAGTTCATATCATTCTAAGGATCTTTCGCTGCCAATTTATTTAACTGCTTTCTAATTACCTTTATTATCTATCAGACAAAGAGTGTAGAAAATATGAAGCTGTCTTGTCATTTCTTGCTACAGGTGAGATTAATTTAACGAGCTGAAGTAGGAAGTCTTCAACGTCACAGTGATAGGCAGCGAGACTGTCCTTTGGAGAAAGTCCTGACTTTTTTTTATTGACTCGAATAATCACTACAGACTACGACTAAAACGGCATTTAATGTTTAACAATAACAATGATATTATAATTATATTACTACCAGTTCGTGGTATAGCTTACAATAAACAGAACTACTTCACAAATATCTGTGCAACAGAAAAAACCTTTCCGCAGACCACGCAACCCTAACGCCAACCTCATAAAACTAATTGATATTGTCACCATCACTTTATCAGACACTGACTGCAATTAATCGCTACCTATGCTGATTGATCACCCTTGCTCTAATAAGAAAACATCCCGTCCGATTCCATCTGGCGCCAGTCAATACCTGCAATGAACAGCATAGATTTTGATTTCACTGTCTAAGAATGACCCCCCAATCATTCAAATTCAGATAGTCAAAACATGCGCCCATACAGAACGACCCCCCAATCGTTCACGTAATAAAACAGGAAACAGCGCATTGTTGCTGGCGCGGATATCGCAGAAAGAATTATTGCCTCACAGGATCATGACGCAAGGCACAGAGCTATGAATGATATGGTATTCACAGAAGAAATCACACAGACAGTTTGCCTGACTCGGCAAATAAAGATACTTTAAAACGTTACTTGTTAGTTGTTAATGTAAAGACGACAAACCAATTGCACAAACCTAGATATAAAGCGCTAAATATATCAGGCTTAAACGTCAAAATAAGCTTGCTCTAATTGCTCATCGCGAGCTGTATAATCTATGCTGCTGGCCATTGAAGCAGCCACTACCGATTTTACACCGTAATTTGGTCCGGCGTAAGGAGCGTCTGACAGTAACTCAAGATTTGCCGCCGTAATTCTGGGCTGAAGACGGCCGCTCGTGGTACCCGATACCATAGGACCCAACTGTGCATTACGTGGCTGCACTGCAACAGCTGGATTGCTGATAGGAGGAAGTGCTCCATGCACTGATTTGACAGGTGCAGAAGCTGAGAGGGCAGTAGTAGCGGCATTCAAGGAATCAAGCGAGTCAGCATTGATATAGGCCCGTGTGCCTGTTCTTCGACAACGCTTGTTGCACACAACCGAAGTCTCCGGTTCGACCATCTGCTGAAATGGAGATGTAATGGGAATGTTTGTTTCCGTCTTCTCTTTGGCAACAGTGCAACCGGAAGTCGACACAGATTTAGTCTGACCATCAGTCTGATTATCAGCTTTACACTGTCCAGTCTCAGTCACTCGTTTTGCAAGCTTCAAGAAAATCTCCTTGTCCTCTGGGCTCTTCAATGCAGCCAGCATTTGATCAATGACGCTGAATTTCGTATCCTTAGCCGCGTTTCTCATTCCGATATCATTAATCAATGCGTCCAACAGCTGCCCGATCTCTTCGCGCTGCATTTCCATTGCTTGAGTTGCATCAGTCTTGTATGCACACCACTGCTCTTGACGAGAAATCTGCTGATGCGAGATAGCTTCAAAGTACTTTTTAAAATTCTCATGAATTTTATCGTTTTCCTCATTCAGGAATGAAATATCTTTCATCGCTGCATCGTACTCATTATTCCCAATATCAGACTGAACCTCACTTCCAAAGACACAAGCTCTCGCATTAAATAAAGACATGAAAGTCTTCAAGACCCATAATAGAATAATCTTTGTAGCCGGTATCACACATCGCACAATAAAATAGACTAGTGCACAGTAATAGAAGATCCATAATCCTTTGAAATACCAATGAGATCCGGGCACAAAAATTTGCTGATCCACCTGCCATTTCCAATTACCCTGAAAAAGTCGATCAAATCGATGGTAATAGATAAGCACCATGATCCAGAAAATTGACTGGCTATTCGCAAATGAAACCAAGAATGAAGGATCAAATTCATAAAAGTAAAACCCGTACGCGTAGCAAGCAGTGTTAAAAATCATAACAAGTCCCAGAATGATTGTAATCATTGTAGAAATTACACAACACACAATGCGACCAACAAGAGATTTTTGACAGCGAGGAATTTTTCCCATGAGACGATAAAACCAATTAAAACTTGCTCGGACTTGCAAGTAGCAAGCAAAAATCAAGACAGGCAAGTAAAAAATAAGCATAATCCATTCATAAGATGCTAAACTTCCCGACACAAGCATACGCAGCTGCGACGTGGGCAAGCTCTGAAGTCCGTCGGCGTTGACTACTTTCATCAATACGCGAAGAGGAAAGTTTACGATAGGCAACATCAAAAAATGAATAGTCCCTTCACCAAACCAGGAAATATAACTCATAAGCCGGGAAACCAGATTCAAAATAAACACCGGCAAACGGTTGAAAATACTAGAACTTCCCAGTTCAGCAAGAAACTGCACAAACTTGACAAAAACCACGGCGACACCATCCGCCGTACCGCCAAATTTCGTCAAGACAGATAGTACCTCATTCACTGTAAACTGAACGGGTACCATCAAAATACTGTAATTATTGAAAAACTGAGGCACGAGCGCAAGACTATCCGACACGGGAACAGCCTCGAGCTGGAAAATTGCAGCCCCAGTATGATTAACGCTCTGCGACATAGTCGACGCAAAGCTGAGACCAAATAGTTTCTGTGGCAACGTGCGCACAAAACTAAAGTCAAGAAACTGAATAAAGAGGCTGATGAAGAGATAAAGGAAATCCATCTTGTTCAAGAACAGACTGGACTATTTTCACAAATCCTGCCCGGTTGCACGTTAAAAACCCGTCCCTCAAAACTGGAGTAGTGTACATACCTTTGACTCTACAGACTCAGAACTCAGAAAGCAGAAAAGCAAGCACAAGAAAGCAACTGAACACAAAATACTCAGCAGAAAAAGCGGGACCGGTTAAGAAAGCAGTACCACTGGGGATTGGAAACGAGACTGGCCCGTCCAAATACAAATACATACTGCTCGCGGGGCATCAGCCGCATGGAACTGCGATGACGTCATACACACCTGGATTCCTCCCAACTGTTCATCTTTCAACCATGTTGTAGATTGACTTCAAGTAAATTTACAATAATCTTTGAGAAATATTCAAAGTGTCAATTATAATCTTAAAAACCAAAAGTAAAGTACAGTATGCCTAAAATTTCAACTCTCTTAAGCATAACATTCTCCTCCATCACCTCACAACAACTTTTCGGCAACACAGTTCACCTATTTCAAACTCTTTTTGCTTCCAGTCTGTCCACTTCTCACACTCGCACCATCCTCACTGCTTCCGTTGTGATTTTTATCTTTAGATTTAAATCCATGACGGAAGAATGATGCACCTTTCATAACTCCACCAGCGGCAAATCCAACTCCCTTGATAGGAGCAGAAATGACTTTTCCTGGAACCGCTAGTGTGCCGCTCAAAGCTGCAGTGCCGACAATAGCTCTCATCACATAATCGGGCTTAAACTGTACCAAGATACGAACTTGACCAGATTTCCCGTCAAGATCAATGATCTTCTCAGCAGTTTGAAGTGGTTCAAGCTGTGTGATATCAATCGGTCCTTTTCCTAAGAAATCATCGTCCTGCGGACCCATATCCCAATCATATACCAAAAGCATGAAATTTGCCTTCATACGATTAGGCACAGTGCATTCAAATGACTCATTGTATGACGGATTAAGAGTTTTCTTTTCTGTCCTCGATTTGAATACCTTTTCACCGTTCATCTCAAAAACGCAGTAAGGATCAGACCTTCCTCGTCTGTCAGCAGCAGGCAAGTTTGTAGCATCAACAAGAGTGACTCTGAGGAATCCCTGGTTCAAATGAGACTCAATAGGATCAAGAGTCATCACAATAGGGAAATACTTGAATTGCATAGTGACGTTGTTGACATCACCTGCATCCTGGCTCTGTAAAGGAATCTTGGCGTCTTTAACGTAAGCTTGCTTTAGATGTGCTAGGGTCATTCCAGTCGTTGAAGCAATCAATCCATCATTATCATCTCTTGTGGCTTTCTCATTTGTGGTCACACGAATAATGATTTTAGACCACTCAAGCTCACGAATCAAAGAGTCGCCGACTTCATCAAATCGAGCAGTTTTGGTGTGAGTTCGGCCAGTGACATATGAAGGGAACAGGAAATCATCAAAGAAGACCTGCACAAAAACTTCGCTCTTTGAAAAATTACCGCTCACGATCTTGTAAACCAGAAGACCAGATTCTAAACCTAACGTTAGTAAATGTCACTCATTAAGATAACTAAGAGAACGTACGATGCTGCATAACTTCCTCAGGTCCCATACGAATCAACGCAGGCTCGGGACTGCCATCAACCGCTGAAACAGCCGCTGCATCGTCATCCTTAACTTCTTCGGCTGACTTATCACCATTAGCAGCACTAGTCTTTTTGGCTTCTTCATCACGCTTCTGGCGCTCTTCAGGTGTTAACTTGGCTTCAGCCTCTTCAGCCTCCTTCTTTGCTTGTTCCTCCTCAGCCATGTCTTCGGGGTCCATAATGTTGTACACGGGGAAGAAAGAAACAGTGTAAACAAGATTACCCTTGGGGCTACGACCGGGCATGACAAGTTTAGCAGTACGGTCGCTAGGATCAATATATTCAACGTATTCGCCATTTTCATTTTTCTTGATGAATTGAGTAGGGTCCAGGTTTACAACTCCAAGAGAACGGTCCTTTCCGCTCGACTCGGTATCCATCACTTCAAGAACGACTTTTTCATCCGGAGCGGTAATAGTAGCATAAATGACCTCATCCCATTCAGGATTCAATTCTCCATGAATAGTGACAGTACGATTTTTCTGATAGTTGCTAATCATAGCACGCACGTAAGGATCAACTTTGCCGACTGTCTCAAGATTACGAAGATCTGATGCTCTTTTGAGATGGAACCGCAAGACACCAATAGGTGGGATGTAACCACCGGATCCAGAAATACCTTTAACGGCAACAGGCTTCCACTGAGCAGTCATACGGGCTTTTCCACCAGGCGTCAAGTTGAACCAGTCAACACCATTTTCATTCTGGCTTATAAGATCATGAAGCTTGACTTTGTATGAAGCAATCTCAGAGTCACCACTGAGATCTCTATCATCAAAAATTCGCACGCTTAGTGTAGCAGTCAAAAGATTGTTAATAAACTCCTCCTTTGCTTCATCCCAGACAGGATCGATGGTACGTTTGAGAGGTCTTGTAGTGTGAATCAACTTGCCATCCAAGTAGTATTTAGCAAATGGATTTAAACCACCAGAACCAAAACCCTTCTTGGCTACTTGGTCAAGATCCTTAGCTTGGTGCAAAGTGAATCGAATAATTCCAGTGTTCAGCTGTGGAGGAGGTTCAATAGTTCCGTCTTCAAGAGTCTTACCACCAAGGACAGGGAAAAATCGGGCATCAAAGATTATCTCACCACGCTCTTTTCCATTGCGCATAAGCTTACCAATTTGATTTTCAAGTTCAGGATTATGCTCCAGTTCCTCGAGATTGAACGTGACATTACCAATGGTTTTATCTTTGCGATGATCGTTGTAATCGATGATTTCCATTACAAGTGGGTCAGTGAGGGAGCGAACGAGTAGAAGCTTTGTTTCGTTCCATCGAGGGTTACTAGTATCAGATTTGACAGAGCTGCGAGCGACTTCACCTTGAGTTCCAAGAATAAATTTGATGTAAGGATCGACCGTGTTTCCAATGGCATCAGATCCCTTGAAGTTTCGGCCGTTATAAACAGTTATGGCGAGAACACCAATAGCAGCATCGTTGGGATTACCCGCAAGCATTTGCTGAACATTGATAGTAAGAGAGTTGGGGTTGTAAAGCATAGGAGCAAGATTGTCATGAACCATTGATCTGATGAAACTTGCCAAACCGGGAATGAAGTTGATATCAAAGCCAAGCGTTTCACCACCAATGGGCTTAAGCACAAAGTCAAAGTACGGGGGGCGCATGAACGAGATACTGACGGTAGAAATATGAGGGAAAGAGGTAATGAGCTTCATTTTGACCTGAATCAAACCTTTGAAGGCCATATCTTGAAGCAAAACAGGAAGGTTTTTGGAAATTACACCTTTACCAACACGAACTTGGAGCTCCACAAGAGGATTGATCTTGTTTTTGAGTTGCCGTGAAGTCAAATCAGCAGTATCATTGGGAATGAAAGAGAAGCCCCAGTCCATGACAACAATGTCGTCTTCGGTCTTGGGATAAGTACGAACAAGATCAATACGCGGGGGTTTCGATCCAAGCGTAAAACGGGAGAGACTACAAGAGTTCAGTAAAATAAAGCTTGATACTGCAAAACCAAATCATATTCATACCTTAAACCATCAATTGGGGTGGGAGTAGGAGTTCCCGAAAGGTTCTGATTAGCAATTTGAATTACCATATCGTTAAGAGAAGGTAAGTAGATAGCCCAGAATTTGACAAGGAACGAGTTGAGCCATTCGATGGTTTCAGCGTCAGTCTCGAGTTTGTTGAGAGCAGATTCACGAGCAACATCGTCACGTACGCGATTGCGGACACGAATGATCGACGTACGGTAGTAGGTGGCTGCGAACGCACAGATGATCACCAGCCAAACGAGTCCACCACCGAGCCACGCAGCAAGCCAGGAAAAGAAAGAAGTTAAGAAGATGACACCAGCATTGTGATACCAATCTCCGTAAAACTTGTCTTTGAGATACAGCTCAAGGAAGGTGGTTCGGTTGCGGAAATCCTCATCTTCGTACTCCTCAGCCAGATCATCGACCCAGCCACCGACGCCATTCTTTAGATTGCGCTTCCGTCTCTTGAGAATAACCTGTTTCACCTCCTCAATTTCCTCGGGCTTCAGTTCACGATGCATTGCCCAGAGAGGATCATTGAGCGTGGGATCTTCATATTCGGACTAGGGTATGTGAGACAATGGGTAACAGGGTTTTAGTGCATAGTAAATGACGCACCTTGAGAGTACCAGTTGTCGCGACGTCGAGCGCGGTTCCGGCGACCTGTGAAAAGAGCCAAGTCAGACGAAATTCGATTGGGCGAACAACACGCAATTGAGAGTACACACACTGCCAACGACACCGACACCCGCGCCAACGACGGTGGTGGCCGCGCCCACAGTGCCCGAAACGACCTGCGACGCCTGCGACAGGCCGGGGATCTTGCCAAATTTTGATTTTCTTGCGTTGTGATTCGCCGCCATTGTAGCGTTGATACGACAAGAAAACCAAAGAAAGGAGGAAAAGGGGGCTAGAAATGAGGTGGAAAGAGGCCGTGAAGAGAAACAAAGGAGGAGAGATAGACACAAGATGAGCAGTCGAAAAGAGGAGTGATGCCAGAGCCTGGGCGGCTCACAAGTGAAACTTTAAACCGGACGGCTCTATCCGAAAAAAGTGTGACACGGCCACGAGTGGCTCGGTCTTCGCCCTCTGCTTTCTGTTTTCAACCGCTTTTGTGCGCCAGAGAACCCTGCGCGAAATGGGAAAGGGCTTGCAGTAATTCTAGAAGATTACGATAAAGTGGTGCTGCAGCAGACGAGCCGCCGGATAGGCTACGGTGAAATGTTATATAAGAACTGTACCAAATCCATCAAATTTTAGATGGAGGCAGCACAGAATAACTCGGAAAAGACCTATTGTTCATTGTTTGTTGCGGTGTTCGCTCGCTCAGAGTTATTTCGGGGAGTTAGAACCCGTATTCGAGAACAAATGATGGAAAGCACAAATGTGCCGCATGACGTCAGCATGCAAAACGGCGCCCTGCGCCTTGCAGCGGTGGAGCCCTATCTTCCAATCAACCGCGCGCCAGCCACTGGCAAATGAGAAAAAAAAGAGAAGAAAAAGCAAAGTGCGTTTCAGAAATGGAGAAAAAACCACGCTCGAGTCGCCTTTCATTTTATTTCATTCCACTAACGGCGGCGCACGGCCACGGTGCCAAACGCCCGATCTTGGTTCCCGTCCCAAACTCTTTTGACGTAAACGATCTCGCAGCCCAGCAAACCTGGCGCCGGGGCGTCCAGCGCAACGTAGACCGTAGCGCTCAGAGCACCGGCGAGCAAGCGGCGCACATCCGCCGCGCTGTCGCAGCAAGCCGTGCTCACCGCCAAACGACCATACTCCGTCGTGCTCGCGCCGAGCACGGCACTATCCACCCGCACGACGCCTGCCGCGCCTTCGTCATCGTCATCGTCGTCGTCTCCCTCACTTTGATATTTACAATTGTAGCCTGCTCCTAAAAACTCTACCCGTGCTCCGGCCGGCAAGCTTTCCACCTGCACACCGAAACAACCCTTCAACACTTTCTGTCCCACCACAGTTGCCGCCTGCATGCCTTCCTCATCATTAGCGTACCCAACTAGAAATGCAAACTTAGACTCCTCGCACACGGCCTCGCGAACCCTCTGTAAGTTCTGCAACGCAAGTGCCGCCTGCCCAGTTGCCCCGTTCTCTTCATATATCCGCATGCTCGACGGCACTAGCGGTATCTGACCTGCAAGATATATCATTTCGTCTACAGAAATGGCCTGTGAATACGGCCCAATATTAGCTGGCGCCCAGTAGCTTCGCCCTTGAACATGTAGCCCTGTCCGTTTGCGACTTTCCACAATTGAAACAGTCGCAGATAGCATCGCATTATGCCCTTCAGGTACCAACGATGAAATACATGCGCGAGCAGGTGGATTGGGTTTTGCATTCGTAGAAAAGAACAACTTGTACGCTGCGTTGGCTTTCTGAAATTCTTTAATATCTCTCAAGATTAATGAAACAAATACAATCTGATATGCGTCGTCTGTCTGAACTTGCTCTTTCATCAAAGCCTCAAGCTTTTCGAACAATAAAGTCACTTCAACATCAATTGACTGTGTAGTTAATACAGTTAAATTACTAATGTTCACTGTGCTGACATTCTCGCAAATACTTATCGTAGGAACAACAACGGTAGTCTCATTGAGCGACTTGCCATCAAAGTCTGGTTTGAAATCAACCTCGTCCAGAATATCTTGAATGTCCTCGTCAAAAAGTTTTGGGACAGAGACATCAATTGATTTCGTATCAATTGATTTCGTCTCTTTAGGTACAGCATGCGCCAAGACTTTCAAAAACGCGACATCGCCATTCTCATCGTTCACAACCTCAGTCTTTTCAATCTCCAATCTTGCTTTAGAAAAAGCTGGACAGTCAAGCACAAGCGTCTCGTATTCACCTCCCTCTCCACAGATATGACTTCCGTATATTCGATTAAGTTTAAGCAAATCCGGTCGCACCTCACTGAGAGTTTTGCCAAGATGCTTGTTAGCCGTCAACCCAACGCCGGCAACTTTAATCAGAATCGCTTCAACTCCAGAGCCAATCATCTCATCAAACAACTCAGCTTGATCTCTTCTCCAAAGATATGCGAGAGATGTCAATCCTAATCGAGCGCATACATTTTCAACCCTTGTGCGCTGATATGTGGACAAAATAGCACCGACACTAATCGCTTCAACTTCAGGCTGTGCTGCAATCACAGAAGAAAGCAATTGATATAAATCCTCTGTTTCATCGTTCACTGTGTCGCGATAATCAAGTCCAGTTTCAATCGACTTTCCCTTGATCTCTGCTCTATACATTGGCACGCCAAAGCACTCTTCATACAGTGGTAGCACGACATGTCCAACAGTCTGATACATAAAACTGTCCATCTCTTGAGACTTGTGATCTACCGGGGGATGTAGATTTGCAAGTGCGACTAACTCGTGCCCATTTTTTTGGCAGTGCATAATGTTGAAGCACGAGTCTTTCCCGCCCGAGACCAAAGCAACGAACTTCATCTGTAATGAATTGTTAATATTATTCATCGAAAACAATTAGAAGTTGTCAACAACAGAAAAATGGAAAACTACGAATGTCACGGATCTTCTATGACCACTATCTTTAGAAAAAATGAAGAAAGCGGTCTCAAACATGTCCGGCTCGCGCAGATGTAAGCCACGCGTTTCAAAAAACAGAAATTCAATCTAGCATCAGACCAATTCATAACAAGAACTAAAGTATGTCTTCTTGTTTGTTCAACAACTGACTCTATGAAAGAGAAAATCATCAAACTAGGTCGTGCAAATAAGGTATAATACGAAAACAACAGAAATAAAGTCACGACAATTCAAACAACGATACTTACTTGAGTAATCTATTGATTTCAACAAATATAATAGTGGTTTCAAATCACTATAGACAATAGGAGAATCACCTCTGATCCATTGTATAGTGCATAGTACGCTGGCAAACCTGTCTCGAATTACAGTCGCTCAAAAGTCGGACATTCAAATCGAATTAATTTTTTTGGACGCTTTTCAAGACGACAGAGAAAGAGTTCTTTAACCCTACTGTGCGTTATTATTAAGCTATGCTTATGTCACATACTTTCCGAAGCTTATATAACCAAGAAAGTAACTGGCCACCGTGTATACTTTCGCAAACATAGGCTTTGTCACTGGCGATTACCAATCATTATTGAGCTTGTCAACGAGCACTTGCTATTGAATTTTAAGCTGCGAGCAAGGCCTTTACACCGCTCGTTAATTGCGCACGTGGATTCGAGATATTTAAAGAGTACAGGTGGCTTCTCTCTTCCCGGAGCCGCACGAGCGCCTCCTTTAGATCAAGTCTTTCTACTTTAGATTTCAACCCTTCCCTTTCGCGTCTTTTTCCACCGTACTTGGATACTCTGTTTCAATTAAAAACAGTTTGGAAGTGCAACACACAAAATGAAGCTTTCTTTGATTTCTAGTGTTTTTGCTGCCGCAGCTGTCGCTGTGGCATCTGATGTTCACTCGCTTACTAAGGACTCCTTCAACTCCTTCATCCAAGAGCACCCTTTAACTCTTGCCGAGTTCTTTGCTCCATGGTGGTAAGTTTAATAATCAAAATTTAACAAAGGGCGTTTTCTAACTGAAAATTGATAGTGGACACTGCAAAGCCCTTGCTCCAGAGTATGAGCAGGCCGCAACTCTTCTTGCTGCGTCGAACAAGGACATTGCTCTCGCAAAGATTGATTGCACTGAAGAGAACGATCTCTGCAACGACCATGGTATCCAGGGTTTCCCTACACTCAAGGTCTTCCGTGGAGACCCTGAGAACGCTTCGCCATACACTGGTGAGCGCAAAGCTGATTCAATTGTTTCATTCCTCACCAAAATGAGCATGCCTGCTGTCTCCCTTGTTGACAAGGACTCTTTGGAGGGATTCAAGTCTTCTGGTGAAGTTGTCATTGTTGGATACTTTTCCGATGCCGAATCAAACAAGACCTTCGCCAACGTTGCTGAAGCTCTTCGTGATACTTTTATCTTTGGTGCTTCCAGCGACGCTGCTCTGGCTGAGGCTGAGGGCGTTTCCCAGCCTGCCTTCGTTCTCTACAAGAAATACGACGACGCGAAGACTGTCTACACTGGTGAATCTTTTGATACTGAGTCTCTTATCAAGTTTTCCAAGCTTGAGTCAATTCCTTTGATTGGTGAAGTTGGACCCTCTACTTTCTCTGGATACATGCAGTCCGGTCTTCCTCTTGCCTACATTTTCGTTGACAACGATGACCACAAGGCTGAGTTCACTGAGATTCTCATGCCATTTGCTCGCAAATACCGTGGAAAGATGAACATTGCTACCATTGATGCCGTCAAGTACGGTGCTCATGCTAACAACGTCAACCTCGAACAGCAATGGCCCGCTTTTGTCATCCAGGAGATTGAGTCTAACCTCAAGTACGTCTACGATCAGGCAACTGATCTCACTGCTGATGGTCTTGCTACTTTTATTGAGGCTTTCCACGCCGGTTCGCTCTCTCCCAAGATCAAGTCTCAGGAGGCTCCTGAAGTTCAAGAAGGTCCTGTTGTTGTCGTCACTGCCAACACCTATAACGAAATTGTTCTTAACGATGAGAAAGACGTTTTGATTGAGTTCTACGCTACCTGGTGCGGACACTGCAAGCGCCTTGCTCCCACATACGAAGAGCTTGGAGAGATGTTCTGGTCTGACGAGGAGCTCAAGTCCAAGGTTACCATTGCCAAGGTCGATACCCCCGAGAACGATGTTCCCGATGAGATCAGAGGTTTCCCTACCATCAAGCTTTACCCTGCTGGTGACAAGTCCAACCCTATCGAATACGAAGGCGACCGCACTCTTGAGAGCTTGAACGCTTTCATTAAGGAGAACGGAAAGTACGGCCTTGACGGTCTTGCTGTCTGGAAGGCTAAGGCCGATGCGGAGAGAGCCGAGAAGGCCGCTGCTGACGCTGAAGAGGAAGCCGCTGAACCGGTTGAGGAGCACGATGAGTTGTAGTTGCGGCTATGTTGTGCCTATACTTGGATTTTTATTATATTGGTTTTGTCATTACTCTTTAACGCTTGTACATTTTCATCAGGGCTTTATAGTAAATCAGGGTTTATGGAAATGAAATGGTTTAGTTATGTTTTTAGTAGATTAGTAGTTCGCTGTTCGTATTTTACTCTTGCTCACACGTTTTGGAAATCAGTTTGACAAGTTCAACAAGCTTAACAAGTTCAACAAGTACTAGGAATCGAACAAAACTCATCAAAAAGTCTTTATACACTTTTCTTGTTTATTTTTTTCATTTGTCAACAACGATTCGTTATATTTGAAACAAAAGAAAGAGTATAGGTTTTTTCCTCTTGATTGTAACAATCATCCCTACAAGTAAAAATGTCTCATTGTGAATTATTCGATGGTTGAAGATGCGAACGAACGTGACGATCATAAAACCTACGAATTTTACAGTTTGCTATTTCTTGAAACTCTGCAAAATAAACTATTGTACAGTAAGAAAGAGAAGTCAGGAGCTGTATCGTAGAGCATTAAGGAGCCGACTCACTAGGTATTTTCCAACGTACTCTATCCAACGCCAGCTTTGCTTGAAACCATAACGGTGCATTCCAGTTTGGATCAATAGTCAAACCTTGATACACTGGTACATTATTGTTTGTATCATTTTTCGGAGTCCTCAGCGTTGTAACTAATTGCGGTTCTGTGAAAGTCTCGTGCAAATTAGTTTGAACAATTATTACTGGACGATTGTTTCGCAGTAGAACAGAAGGTAGTTGTGCTATAAAGCACTTGTCATCACCAACTGTAAAAGACAAACTGTTTTCGTCATATTTGGTATCTTGTAGATCACGATCAGATAGCGTTGAACAGTTGCCATTTGCATAGTCAAATTCATAATCAGGCTGAGATGTCACTAACGACTTGTTGAGAACAGATGCTGGATATTGTGGTATTCCATAGCAGTCAGAAACTAATGGTATTTCAGGTAATCCCTTGCGCATTATAACAGTATTGTGATTGCTCATTTTGAACTATATTTTAAAACAGAATCCAGATAGATTTGAAGATTCAGGACAAACTGAAATCTAGGGTAAACTTTACAGATTCCATAAACCTTAATTTCTCCATCTGCGCAAACCTCATCAGATTCATTAAACCCACCTGATCTGTTTCACAGGCATTAGCACAAACAACAGTTTTTTTTTCGCTTTATTTGCATTCTGATTTTAAAAGCTACTCTATTTTGGTGAGGTACTACTATCATAAAAAGAGGTCAAATCATGATGCAGACTCCTCGGCAAATAACTCATTCCTCTGCTTCAGTAGCCACTCGAATAACACGCCGAACATTTCTCACACAATCAGCAAAGTCACTTGCTATACCATTATGCAGATCGAAACAAAGCTCTTTAGTACCGGGTTTGGCAAATGATATAAAGTTTGGTAGACAAAGGCATATCACTATTCCAACAGTACCAGATCGCGATGTATGTATATCGTGAATGAGTTGGATGATAGCTGACTCATGTATAGAAACAAGGTGCTACGATGTACTTCGATATTTTCAGCCGGTAGGGTTCAAAATCAGGTTTTGATTGATCATAGGCTAATTATTATAGACTGCTTAAAGAACGTATTATAATGCTTTCTGGTCCAGTGGATTCCAACATGGCTGCGGTAGTAGTCTCCCAGCTCCTCTTTTTGGAAGCGTCGGATCCTAATAAACCTATTCACATGTACATCAACTCTCCAGGAGGAGAGATGCACGCTGGATTTTCGATTATTGATACAATGCAATATATTAAACCGCCTGTATCGACAATCTGCGTTGGTCTTGCTGCTTCAATGGCTAGTTTGATTCTTGTTGCTGGTGCAAGAGGTAAAAGATACGCTTTGCCTAATGCTTGGATAATGGTGCATCAGCCATCAACGGGTATGGAAGGTAAAGCATCTGACTTAGCTATTCAAGCTCGCCAAGTCCTACGAATGCGGGAGCAAGCAAATAAGATTTACCAGGATCACTTATCAAAACCATACTCGATTGAGGAAATTGCTAAAATGGTTGAGAACGACAATTACTTAAACTCACAAGAAGCATATGATATTGGTATTATTGATGAGGTTATTAAACCAGATGACGACAAAGTTAAACATGGATCTGGAGGGTTAAGAGATGGCGGAAATAACGACATGTTCAGCATTGACGCAGACAAAAACGGACCACAACCAGGATTGGCTCAGACTCCCGATATTCCCGATTCGCCTCCTCCTGTCAAAAGTATGGAAAGTACAAAAGAACAGCCAATTGTATCAATGAAGGCTAAAAAGGAGAGAAAAAGCGAGTCAGGACCTGGGCTGACACATTTACCTGATGATTGGTGGAGAAAAATGTTTCAAGTGTAAAAATTTGTAATGAACTATATCAAACGTAATAAAAGAAAAAATGCCCTCCCTTATGAACAAATTGGAAAAAAAAACAGCGACGAAGAATGTACAAATATATACCGAACGAAAAATCAAAATGCAAGCCTATCCAACCAAAACCAAACCAACCAACCAACATAAATTCGTGACCATCCACTATTTTAACCAAATCGTGTTCGTGGACTCATACTTCTCTCCCTGCACCGTGGTAGATTATTCTTATCGTTCGCTTCCATGCAAGATGGATCTCCACAGCAACATCGAGTAATATGGTGATTAGCCGTCCGTCGAACAGCAGAGGAGTATGACGGGTCACGGACTGATCGTCGCCGCAAAACCGCAGTGGAGCTACTCCTTCGTCTGTGCGCTGACCTTCCACGACCACGTTCTGGCGACGAAGGTAACTTCCAGCCCCATCCACTTTTGAATCCCAAAGGTAAACAAACGTTTTCGCTGATATTCTCTAGTTCGTCATCTTCGCGGTCGCTGGAGTCATCATCAATCAAGTCGTCTATTCTCCGCGCATGAGGTGATGCGGATGGCCGGTTTTCTAACGGAGGAACAGACTCCCTATTCCATCTCGATATCCTCACTGGAGAGTTGTGCAGCTTTCTTCCTCGCGGAACCGAACCGTCCGGAGCCATTATTTTCTTTACCAATCGCGCAATTTCATCATTATTGATCGTTTGTCCCTCACCGGCAGCACCAGCAGCAAACAGCTTTGCAAATTCAGCAGTCTCAGTCACAGATGGCCGCCTTCCTCTTGATAAGTTTAGCCGAGCAAAAGCTGCTAAAGCTGACGAAGCAGAGTCGCGACGAGGTGCTGGTGGAGATGTGCGTAGCTGTGGCGAAGATAACGGAGAAGCCGGGCTTGAGTCATCGCAATCAGCCGTCGCTGGACGAAACGTGAAGTTGAAATTGTCCACAGTCATTTCACTGTACAGGTTGTTTTATCTGACAGAGATTTGATGCAGTTGCTGTAAACCGAGAAAAAAAATGACTATAAGTAGCAGAAGTAAAAAAGCGTAAAGGAAATTGCAACCGGACCAGATGAAGATTATCCGCACAAACAGCGCACTAAACCTAATGCGGTTAGACACGGAAAATCTATTATTCCTCTAAAACTTCGGCGTCGTACCTCAGTTAGAGGAGCTTTACTAAACAAGATTTACATCACGCAGATTAAATCCTAGTTACGAAGAATCTAAGATGAAGCTTTTCTAATAATATTTTGATTCCTCCGTAGATATTGAAGATTAATGACTTTGCTATAAAAGATGAGCTGCGGCTTTTTATTCTAGAAATATATAATGCGCCACGCTTCCATGACTATAAAGTTTCTGACTCAAAGCTTTTACGGTTAGTGCTGTTTCCGAAACTCGGAACTTGCTCCGTGCGGATGCAAATAGTTTACCGTTTTTCAGACCTCGCTAATTAAAAAATGCATGAATCCCACACAAACCACATACTCCTGTCGGCAATAACTCGGGGACACTTGTTTGGATAGCGAATCAGGGTACTCTTTCGGGTACTTGTTATTTTATTATCTCTATATTGGCTAATTGACAGTTAATAACGGCACTCTGACATCCCTCTGGACCTATTTTACTATACACTGCAATCGGATAGTTGGACTCCCAACTAAGCAAACTAATGCTGGCAATGTACTGCCTCACCTGTCAAAGAAACGAAGTTTACAGTTTTTAGATAACTTTTCCATCGCCACTTTTGTACTGAATTTATCACCAACTTACTTAGTCTAGGCGTGAGCAGTTTTAAGTATTGTCATTATACACTGCATCTTCTGCATTCAAGATCTTTTACATTCGATGTGAGAGCATTTTCAGTAATATATGTTAATTATACATTATCTTTCAGCCTTGATATTAAAAGCCGCATATTTCCTGTTTTTTACTGATTTTAAGCTAATTTCGTGAAGTATTCATTTTGTAATCAGTACTCTTTAGAATATGGGACCTTAAAATCATATTGACAAAACGGCGGGTTCTCTTAAATTACCCTATCCCTCTACTGGGAGTTCTTGATTGTTCGTTGGAAACGTCGTTCTTATCGATTAATTTGACGAACCTAAACCAACTCATTACCACAGTATCAGCTGTATCGGACTTGAGCAGATACTTAAATATACTTTGCAAAATTGAATGGGTATTACGGACTCTAAAGCCGGGGACGCAAGATGCAACAGCAGACGCCAATTGGTAATGATACGGATAAGGAGCTATCTTCCTCAACTAGAAGCATAACTTCAATTCTACCTCTTGAGATTTTTTCTGAAATATTCAGTTATCTTTCTCCCAGTGATATATATAAACTGCTTTCTGTCTCACGGCAGATTAATCATCTTGCTTCCGCTCCTCCGTTGTGGCATCGTTTTGTTTCAATAGAAAGTGATTGCGGCGCATTCGCGGCAGGAGAAGATTACATTTCTAGATATAATTTTCTGAAGTCTCCTTTCCGCATTCGAGGACTTCAAAAATGGAGTAATAAGCAGATATCTGCTGCTTCCTTAGACTTTGCTTCGAGCTCTTATCCAACAAGATTCGACGAAAAAGCGCACCTTCTAAACCCCACCACACAGGTTGCTGCTAAAGATGATTACTCTGTGTTTCACATTGGCATGCTAGATAAACAACAAGGTTTAGTGATTGGGACTGCAGATGATGCTACTGTTAAAATATGGAATGTACATGATCATTCCATTGGAAAAAGTGTTGCTCAAACTAGGAACCTTGAGTTGGAAAATGCAGTCTCCAGTACGCTTTCTGTTGATCGCGAACAAAATCACGTTTGGATCACTGCCGACGATGTTTTACAAGAATGGGTAAGCTATTTGGTTTACTTCAAAATCACAATCTAATTGTTTTGCCTAAGGACATTAATACGTTGCAAAAGATTTCTCAAGTCAATTCAAACGGAAATATTACTGCTCTTTCTTCGCTGCCTGATACTACTTCATTATTCGCTGCTACGCAAAGGGGATTACTTAATATTGACTCTCGCTTAGCAAAGCTTGAAACTTCAGCCGCTTTGCTTCCGGGATATCCTCTTGCTCTTGTATCTCCAAGTTTTTCGTCTTCTACTATTTCAGTTTCAGGTCGATTTCCCTCAGTTCTCACCTACGATGTTCGGCAATTTCCAACACTTCTGAATTCTCAATATTCTGGAGCTCATTCTTTAAGCTCTTTACTTGCCCTTCCTAGTAAAGGTATTTTAGCTGCGGGAGAATATAATGGTCGTGGAACTCTAGAGCTTTTCGATTCAATAAACGCCTCATCTCATTCATGGGTTAATCGCTACTCCGCTTCGAGATCATCTTTACTTTCGTTAGCTCAGCCTTCTTGGACTAATGAAATTGTCTTTGCAGGATCAGCTGATGGTGCTATTCGATGTTTTGACGTTTCTAAAGATGGTGCTCATGTGCGTGAATTAGTTGGACCTGACACTAATCATACTTCAAATAATCAATCAGCTGATAATTCCGAATTTGAAGTAATCAACCAACCAACGGTCGTTCATGATTCTATTATGATTTCTCAGATCATTCCTTATTCTAATCGCGAGTCAGTCTTACTAGTTGATGGGCATCTGAAAATTTTAGATGTGGGAAGTTTGGACGATGACGATTTAATAGACCCGAACAAAAAATCGGATAAAGATTTATCTGACGAGGAAATTGCCAAATTACAAATGGACTACAACGTTCGCAGAGCAGTTAGAAGAGAGATGTTTGGAATGTTTAATTTGAACTCGGTGCTTACTTCATTTTAGTCGAGAGAGATATCAATACCTTTATACCTTTACTATAAGTTTTATTCTAGACTTTCTATTGTGTTTGCCTTCTATGTTTTATTTTTGTTCATATACGTGTTGGTGTTAGAAGGGGAGGTGTCTGTGGCGTCATTTTTTTCACACAACCATTACATTTTTATTCAACTTTTATTTTTGAGATTCTAAATTATTTTCTATTGTTATTACTTTCTACTTGTCCGAGAATTTTAAATAATAAAAAATTTTAAAGAGTAGCATTGGCTAATTTGAAGTAAAACAGAGCTTGTTCAGAAACACGCAAAAAAGTTTGAATTTATTTGGTTTCGCAATCGACTTGTAAGGAGTTTAACCTGACAATATTTTATTGGCAGTCCTATTGCAAAAAAAAAAGAATCTAATCCCAAAATAATGATAATCTATCCTCAATCAATCTAGAAAATTCAAATTGAGAGCGCCAATGGTGTTGAGTGAATTGTTGAGTGTCATAAGAAGCTTCTGAATTTAAGCGCAGCATAATAGTTACAGATGTATCTAACAACTTACTGCTTCTATGATGATTTTCATTATCTGATGCATTCAGTTTTTTAAAGCTATATCTGATTTTACATATCTATATAGAACAACTACACCATTCGCAAAAATGACATAGATATTTATCTACAATTTCCCTTCTTTGGAATCAATCACCGTGATCCACCACCACTACCACTACCTTCTGCAGAATTCCTTAGTAATCTCTCTTTATCTTCCTCCACAGGTTTATTTTTGCGCCCTCCAGTTCTACCAGCCAATTCACTGTCGTCATTTTCATCATCTTCACCATCTTCTGATAATAAATCATCAACGGCAAATGCATCATCCTCATCGATGTTTTCAAATGCGTCATATAGATCTCTGGCTTTGCGTCTAGGTGCACCGCCTCCGTTACTGTTGCCTCCTTCGACATCCCCGCCGCTTCGTAGCACCTGGAATTCATATCCGTTCTCATCAACTCGTCGTAATCCGCGACGATTTCGCCTCGCTACACATAACCAAACTGCAATCAGCGCCACAAAGCCAACGATTAAGATAATAGATCCATAAACCCAGATTACTTTATCGGCTGACATGCCAAATGTTGGTATAAAACCAAATAAATTGTTACCACCTTTGTCTGAGCTTCCTTCATTATCATCATAATCGTCCCAGTTATCAGTTGGCACGGACGGCGTTTCAATCGGTGCACTCATGGTAGTCGTTCCAGCTATGGCTGTTGTCTTGGACGATGTAGAAGTTGAAGAAGTTGTGGAAGTTTTGGGAGGCGGAGTATATACAGGTGTCGACATTGAAGGTTCTGGGGTTCCTGGAGGAAGTTTTGGAATAGGAAAAGGCTTGGCTTGTACTGGATCAATTGCCACTCCCCACATTCTCATTTTCCAATCTATAAATGATCCCGAAAATTGTTCGCTACCTTGATCATACACGGTAAGTTTCCAATATCCGACACCTGTCTCACCCCAATGTGCGACGGTCATAAATGTCCAATCGACCATGCCTTCTTTAGATTGATCGAATTGCCTAGAAGTGGCAAGAATTGATACTATACCTGTTGGACTTTCAAGTTTCACGCTTAAAGATCCTCGTCTTTGATGCTTGATGTTGACAGTCACTTGAATATGCTCCAACGACGCCAAGTTTGCACCTTGTAAATTACCACCCTTGACGGTAATGAATGACGATACACCATTGTCGTCATGTGGAATATCCTTATTGACTGTTTCGACGACGGTATCATACCACGCCTGCGGCTTTACGTTTTTCCAAGTTTTGGCCGCTTCAACAATCGCATACGTATCTAATTTTCCATAACCATAGCGATGAGAGAACTTGCGACCGATAGCAGTGACTTGATACATTGCGTCAGGATTCTCAATTGGAATAGCAGTTCGCAAAGCGAGATATTGCATGTCACGCCATGTCAAATCGGGTCGCACTGACAAAACCAATGAAAATATACCGGCGGCTAAAGGAGCAGCGGCAGATGTTCCACCATGTGCGGCAGTACAGGCGTCTTTGCCAACATCAGTGGTGTGAATGTAGTCACCAGATCCTGAAGAGTAAGTGACAACCAATTGTGCTGAACAGTCTTCAGCATAGTATGGATGAAGTCCTTTTCGGTCGATAGCACCAACTGTAATTGAGTATATACTATTCGTGTATCCATCAAAGTTACAATTGTCTCCATTTTGTGCCCCGTTACCAGACGCAAAAACAAATACACTGCCTTTTCCATTTCTTCCCTTTTGAACACCGTTAATAAATGCGCGCTTAATCAATATTCCAGGAGCGTCCATTGCTTGTCCATCATCTGGAGGACCCCAAGAACATGAGTAAATGTCGATGTCTTGCATCGCATAGTTAAGAGCAAGAGCTTCATCAGCGTCAGAAATCTCTTTTGATAAAATTCGAATACCAGCAATTTTAGAGTCATACGCGGCACCTATTCCACAGACGTCATTCTTTACTGCAGCAATTTCGCCTGCGCATCGAGTGCCATGATGGTCATCTGCTAGTCTAGGTTTTGGCAGTGGGTTGTGGTCGTTAAAATCGTAAGACCCTTTCGGATACTGTTTTATAATTAGCCAGATTTTGATACTCTTCGAGAAGCTACTCACAAAACTGTCACGAAGATCTTCACTTTCATAGTCCAGCCCATCATCAACAATTGCGGTGACCACACCTTGTCCTGTAATATCTATAGATCAATTAGCCTAAACAACAAAAATTGCAGTACTTTCAGACCCACTTTGTAGCCAAACACCAGTGATGTTGATATCGTGTCCCGGTTGATATGGGTTTATTAAATGCCACTGTTTTTCAAACTCTGGATCACGAATATCTAATAATTCTTCAATCTGACGAACAGGAACCAAGCCTGAATCAATTGGCGGAGCGGCCACGTTTGCCCGTTTGTGTAACTTTTTGACTTTCATTTTTTCAAAATATTTAACTGATTGTGAAAAGGAACTGTCTCGTTTCTGTAATTTTTGAGTAATTGAGAATTCAGCTTGACAATCTTTTGGTGCAGAGAAGAGGTAATGACTGTCAAGACTGCCAATCTGCTCCTCAAATGTGAGATTGTATTCCGAAGCAAATGCTAGTAATTTTGAGAGTGTGTTTTCGTTCGGAATTGATGTGATACTTTTGTCTGTAGGGGATGATGAGACGTCTAGGGAATCAATGTCTGGCCAAACGAGCTCAAAGGCAAAGTAATCTCGTGTATCATACTGCCGAGGAGCAACATGTTCTCGAGGATTTAAGGTAGCAAAAACGCTTTTGAGGCATATTGAATACACAAATAACAGAAACAAAAAAAAAGAATATGAACGATTCGACATAATGAAATCCTAATATCGGGCAGAAGTTGGGTATAAACTATCCGAGGACGGCAGGCAACCCCAATAAAAGAGAGATCAGACGAATCTAAAAAAAGTACAACCGCATGCGAAGTTCCTCCGCCCAAATGCCAGTTATTTACAGGCTCAATTAGAAGCACTGAACAATGACAGATCTGAATTACTCGCGGGTTACTTGCTCGAAATGAATGGGATCAAATCGAAAGGAGAAAGTCGTGCGGCTCTAAAAGGACGCGAATACAGGAGCCTTTTTGCCATAGATATCCCATTTCGGAAAACAGATCCAAACTGAGCAAATAAGATTGATTTGCTGAATTACTTCAAAGAGCAGTATAGTTTTTGCTACATTGTGCAGATATCAGTCCCAATTTCTAACTTGTCTAGTCTTTTCGAACAATTAAGCTGACATCATGTCGCACAAAACAGTACGCTCTTATTCAGCAGCCAGAAGCACGTGCTAGAAGACTCATCGCCCGCAAAACCTTAAGAAATATTTTAAATCTACTCTTTCAAAAGCAGATACGTTTTTGTAAAAACTGCCAAAATGGATATGGTTTCGCACCTCAATGACCGGCTGCTTTTTGCAGTCCCAAAGAGTGAGTAGTATTTGGTCTGGTTATTGTTTTTTTTTTGTGTATTTATTAATATACGTGAATAGAGGGTCGACTTTATCAGCAATGTCTGGATCTTTTGAAAGGTGCTGATATCAAATTCAACCGCAGCAATCGTTTGGATATTGCATTGTGCACTAATTTACCAATTGCACTTGTTTTTCTTCCTGCTGCTGATATCCCTCGCTTCGTTGGTGAAGGTCGTGTCTCTTTGGGTATCACCGGTCAGGACCAAGTTGCTGAGGCGGGCATCTCCGTAGACGAAATCTGCGACCTTGGTTTTGGCAGCTGCAAACTTCAGGTTGAGGTTCCCGAAGCTGGCGAGTTCACTGACGCGAAGCAGCTTATTGGAAAATCTGTTGTTACTTCTTTCACAAACCTTGCTACCGATTATTTCCGTAAATTGGAGGCGGAACAAGATGGTATTGTTCTCAATGGTACTACCGAGAAAAAGCCACTCAAGACAACAATCAAGTATGTCGGTGGATCGGTCGAAGCCTCTTGCGCTTTGGGAATCGCTGATGGCGTTGTTGATCTTGTTGAGTCTGGAGAGACCATGCGTGCAGCTGGTCTCAAGGCCATCGCTACTATCTTTGAGACCTCGGCAGTTCTTATCGCCAGTCAGCATCCTACCCACAAAGACCTTTTAAATGTCATTGTCAACCGAATCAAGGGTGTTATCGCTGCTGGAAAATATGTTTTGTGCAACTACAACTGCCCTAGAGAGAATTTAGAGGCTGTTCTTAAAATTACACCTGGCCGCCGTGCGCCTACGATTTCTCCTCTGGAAGAAGATAACTGGGTTTCTGTCAGCAGTATGGTTGAAAAGAAGCGAATTGCTGATGTCATGGATATGTTACGAGGTGAAGGTGCCGAGGATATTCTTGTGTTTTCCATCTCAAATTGCCGGGTCTAATTCTGATTGTGTAATATTAATCCATAAAAGTCCTTGATGATGTCAATTTTGTTAGTTTTTGTTTTTACAGAAGAGAAAATAGAATTATTTATTAGACATTATACATTCAGCATAACTAGATCTGAAACGCCGCAACCAACTTATAATTGAAATATAAACCAAATCGACCAAAAACTATAAAATAAATCGTAACAGTTAGCTCGGTGCATGACCTTTGAAAAGGCTAACTCGATGATGCTTAACTGCTTTGCTTATATCTACAGGCACAGGTTCTCCTTCTCCTTCAGTAGTAGCAGCAACGGTTGGTTCTTCTCCTATTGAAGATATTGGACTGTCTGATCTAGTTGTGCTATCTTTACTACTTGTGCTGCTTTCCTCTGCTGATTTATTCCCCGGGGTATGCGAATGCGTACTGTCGTCCTCTGTTTTCAGCCCAATATCATCACTAGAGCCAACCTTTCGTCCATATTTTGAAATTATATCAAGTAATGTATATGATAATAACTGTCTTCCTCTCTTTGCTGTCAAAAGTTCACCAATGTGCCAATCAATCTCCCCATCAGAGTTCTGCGCTTGCATGATTTTATGTAACAAATGAGATGAAACCATGCACACACTAACACCGCAGTCTGACCCGTTTGTTTGCTGTGGGGTAGGAACAGAATATAGATCGAATTTTTTACCGCCGTCTAATATTGCTAATCTCTTGGCTACTGTTTCGGCTTCATTCACGTTCGTGTCCTCAAGCGAATCATAATAGTATCCTTTGCGGTGTTGTCTATCAACCGCTAATAATGACCAATGACTTCCTCCTTCGGCTTGGTCAACATCTTCATTATTGTTTATTGGGAGAAATATGTACCGAGCTTTGTCAACTGCTGGTAGCACAGATTTCAACTCGAGGGGATCTAAAACGTTAGCGACAAGTACGGCAAGTAGCAAATGCAATAAATCATACCAGATATCTGAGCGAGAAGAAAAACCATACTTGGCCGTAAAAAAATCACTTCATCTTTGTCCTTCATAGTAGCACATTCTGAGCGTTCAAGATATTCGTACCAAAACGTTAAATTGTTGTCATTCAACCACTGATCTTGCCGGAGATTGTCAAAATCTTCTCTATATACAGAAACATCATAGTCTATAGCTTGTCAGCTCTCAGAAACTTATTATTCCATATTTCATGCATTTTACATTCAAGTATGATATCATTAGATCGCATCTACATTTGTTCAAAGTTAGAAGTCATTCAGAAAAAGTCAACCACCAAAACTCACCTTCAACAGATTGACTAGAGCGCTAAACAGTTTAAATGACCTTTTTTTGTGTGTCTTTTTATTTTCCGACATTGAAATGACTTCACAGCATCAAGCGTCCTTTCCAAGAAAGAGAAAGTCGAAAGGGGGGCAAGTCGGAGATCGGATTACAGGAAATTTTAAACTCCCAGCTGATGTTCGCAGTATTTAGCACAAGTAACTGCAAGAAATTGCACGGCAGTCTTTTCCAACGTAATATTTTCTAATAGCAGTAACAAAGATTGTATAGTACTTCTGACTCTTATGAGTATATAATATAAATTAAAAAATTCGCATCTGTGAAAAACATCCGCCCACCCGATCCGTGGCATCCGCTTCCAGATTGTTTAAACTTTGAAGGTGATAGGGTTTGAAAGGCACATGAAAGTCTATTGTTTTTTGACAATTCTCCCAACGGAGAGCCGCACATTAAAAAAATTCCAGAAATCATAATTAATCTGAATTGATATTCGATAGATTTATTGTAAAAACAAGCAATTTTTTGCTTTTTCACAATGACAGGAAATTCAACGTCAGTCGCCGATTTGCAAAACAAATATATAGATAATATTATTGAGGAAGAAACCTCTTCAATAACCCCAGAGAATGGCTTTCGCACAGATACTGTGGAAGACGATGCAGATGATTTTGAAGAAGTTGACGACAACGATGACGATTTGATTAGTGAAAGTGAGGATGAGCAAGACATTAAAGAATCTAATTCTGCACAAAAATCTGCAGGATTAAGTCGTGGAAGAACTCTCAAAGACCCTAATGAAATTCTTGCAAAATACGCTTCTCGGATAAAAGTTGATGAATTGGTTCCATCAATTAAAAATAAGTACGACAGTCTATACATTCTTCTATTAATGTAAAAACTAATTTTAAAAGAATCACAGATAAAGCTGATCGAGCAACAATTGAGCAAGTACTAGACCCCCGAACATGTAAAATTCTTGCAAAATTTATCAATAAAGGAGAAATATCAGAAGTCAACGGTTGTATTTCAACAGGCAAAGAAGCAAATGTTTACCATGCCAAAACCGAAGAAGGAATTCACCGAGCTATCAAAATTTACAAAACTTCAATTCTAGTCTTCAAAGATCGCGACCGTTATGTTACAGGTGAATACAGATTCAGACATGGATACAGTCGTCATAACCCTCGAAAGATGGTTAAATTATGGGCCGAGAAAGAGATGAGAAATTTAATGCGTTTATACCAAAGTGGGATTCCGACACCAAAACCTCTAGGATTAAGATTTCACGTTTTGCTGATGGAGTTCATTGGCACAGAGGATGGCTGGGCTTCTCCAAGATTACATGATGCCAAAATTGAGGATGCAAAGTATATTGAACTGTATCACCAACTAGTTGCTTATGTTATCATTATGTACCAGAAATGTCGTTTAGTCCATGCTGATCTTAGCGAGTACAATATTCTGTATCACAATGAGCAACTAGTCATCATTGATGTTTCACAAAGTGTTGAGCACGACCATCCTCACTCTTTAGAATTTCTTCGCATGGACATTAAAAACTGCAACGATTTTTTCCAAAAACGCGGTGTCAATGTCTTTTCCGAACGACAGTTTTACAACATTGTGATGTCAACAGTCAAACCAGAAGAACTTGAGATTTCTGCTCTAATGGAGAAATTAGCTTCAATTGAGCCATTGCCCGATACTAATGCAGAGGGTCAAGGAAGTGATGACGCTGTTTTTCGAGAGATGTACATTCCACAAACTTTAGAACAAGTGTATGATATTGAACGAGACGTGGCACGTATAAAACAAGGTGAAGGCGATGATTTAGTCTACAAAGATTTAGTCAATTTATCGCTCAATCAAAAAGAGGAAGAGTCTGAAAACGAGGATGAAGACGAAGATGAAGACGAAGATACTAGTGACGATGATAGTTCTTTTGAGGAACGACCAAAAATTTTGAAGGGTAAACGTTACGAGAATAAAGAAGATAAAAAGGTAACTATTTTTGACTACTTTCAAACATTTATATTGACATCATTCAGGAACGGAAAAAGGCAACCAAGGAACAGAAGAAAGAAAAAAGACAAACTAAAATGCCAAAGCATTTAAAGAAGAAATTAGTGAGCTCTTCAAAGCATCATAAATGATAGAGAACTAGTTTCAGAGAAAAAAATAATGAATTAAACTAAGGATGCAAAAGTAAGCAAAAAAGCAAGCAAATATCAGTGACCCAAACACCAAAGATGTAAAACAACTTAAAAAAGACACACATTTCACACAAATTTCAAAAGTCAATTTATTTGGAGATTAACCTTCTCTTTGCCTTTTCAACAGCCTCCCTTTGCAGATCAGGCAAAGTAGAAGCTTCATGAGCAATGACCTCAAAAGTGATAGGTGGATCACCAACACCAGGCCAAAGATCACTAGGAATATACGGTCCATTTCTGCTCCAAAACTGCTTCCTTGCAACCATCTCTTCGTCATATATCGATTGTAATTTGTCAAGAGTACTGCGAATCAGACTTTCCATCTTGGCTTGTGAATTTTTACGACGAACTACTTCGAGGATAAGATTGTCGTAACTATGTATGAAACCTTGATAGTACCCAATCAATTCCTCAAGTTCAGCCAAAAGTGAATCACGTCTCTCAAAATAATCGCGGACGCCTTCGGCAAAAGTTCTTGAAGCTTGTAGATGCCGTTCCATGGAAGTCTTGTATTTTGAAAGTACCGCAAACTTTCCTGACGCAATTGTGTACTCTTCAGTAGACTCTGCCAAAAATTTGACTAAATTATTTGCCAAAGTGGCTATTGCGGCATGACGCTCTTCCAACTCTTCGACCACATCATCCACTTGCGCTGCATCGTCGCGCAACACTGCGATAAGATCTTGACGTTCCGGATTTTGATCAAAGCCATCAGTAGATGAGGTCAAGACCGCCTGCGAACATTGATCATAGTGATGTGCCAAAGATTCTAATAAAACGCCCATATCGCGTGCATGAGTTTCGATGATTTCTAAAGAGTTGACCATAGACTTGTAAGATGAAACACCAGGCGAAGGAGAAGCGCCAATAGTAACTTGTTCCGAAAGGTCTGCGAGCTCAATATCGAAATCAGATAGATCAGAAATCATAGATGCATGCAAATCCTGAAATATATCGATAGCTTGTCGAAGTTGAGATTTTACCTGCTCAACGCTGGCATCGTGTGTATAATCACGTAAGGATCTATGTTTGATATCTGACTCGTTTCTGAAGGCCGGATCTACGACTGATTCCTGCAGCTTTCCCAAGACAGAGTCCAGATTAGCCCCAGATCTATCTAATTCAATCAAACTTTTCTCGAATTCAGTCTCGTAGGCGCTCACAGCTGCGTGAAGAGCGCTGTTGACTTCATAGAGAAGTGCAAGCTGGCTATGCAGCTCACGATTTAGAAACAAAGTCTTAGAATGCACGGTCAACGCGCACTCCAGAGCTTCGCGAGAGGACTCCACTAAAGATCCTGCAGCAACACCAATTGGCTCAGCTACTGTTAAAGCCCTTTTAGCGTTGGCAAACCAGTCGGACTCCATTTGATTTACAGCAAAAACACATTGACGATGACGTCTTCCATTATCCGAAGTGGGAGAATGAGTGAGGCTCACTACGGTGATAGCAGATACGCGAGTGCCGTTATTAGACAGACGTGCGGCGCAGTCGTGTGCAGAATGACCCAAAAGAGAAGAAACTTAGGGGGCGTTCGACAGAGAAGCCTGCCACCCAGAATTTCTGTGTTCAGATGAAGGAAGAAAACACCAGACAAATGTCTCGGTACGGGCCGACTATGTGCGAGCTAGCAAATGTCACGTCCGCGGAGCGCGCTTGCGTGCGTCTTCCGAAACAGGTAGAAATGTAGCACAGACGATTCACTTCTTTGTAAGCGAGTCTGCCTCTTATCAACAATTTGGACCCTTTTGCTGCTAATCAGCACAAAAGATCGCGCGAAAGCTGGCGCAACTGGCGCAAGAGCACGAGGCAGAACTTCGAAGGTTTGCGCTCTCGCGATGGCCGCGACCGATGATGTGCTTGGAACCCTGACCCTGTCTAACGCCTCACTGCGAACTCTTCTTCAAGGTCCTCATTTCTCACCGCCGAAACCTGTGTTATCAGCGACCACCGTCTTTGTTTGCCAACAACCAGCAGCTCTGGCGCCTGAATTAGAGAAAACGATTATGGACGTCAACGAGCATGCTTGTTCGCCGCCACCGAGCGCGAGCGAGTCCACTCCTCAGACCACGGGCACTGTTCTGACGCCTTTCCTCACCCGCCACATCCCCCAGACACTCTATCCAGAGTCCTACAAAGAGCCCCGGACGTTCTGCTATCGACATCATCCGGACTTCAAATGCAAGAGACAAGCAGACGAAGCAAACATGGAGGACCTCCAGCGAGTAAGTGAACAAACCTTTTACCTGTTCAGCTGAGCTGGGCGCGTTAAGAAGGCTCTGATGCTAACCTTTGTTTGATAGCGCCTAGATACGCTCCCCAAAGAAGACCAGCAAGCTATCACGCACGTCTGGAGCATATTTTCGGCTGCGCCAACAAACGAACGCAATCTCATTTTGAAGGGCATTCTCTCGCAATGCTGTTCTCCGCAGCTTTCTTTTGTCTCAACCATGTTACGTGACCTTATTCGCATCGACTTTGTTTCGGCGCTTCCGGCCGAAATCTCATTCAAAATTCTCTGCTATCTCGACGCTTCGTCGCTGTGCAAGGCCGCACAAGTGTCTCGCAAATGGCGAGCATTAGCCGATGACGATATCGTTTGGCATCGTATGTGCGAGCAGCATATTGAACGCAAGTGTCTTAAGTGTGGTTGGGGTCTGCCACTGTTAGAAAAACGGCGGTTACGAGAAAGTAAGCGCGACATAGAGCGTCGCATTGAAGCAATCGCAACTTCGGGTTCCCAGCCGACAGCTGAGGCTGAGTCAAACACCCCCGCAATTGGTAACAAGCGCACCATCGACGAAGCTACCGAAGGGCCCTCTGCAACCGAGACTGATGGCCACACTGCCAAGAAGTCTAAGGGACTCGACATGTCCGAATTGCGATCACAAAATGTTCCATCGGGAAGAATGACAAGGCCGTGGAAGGACGTGTACTCAGAACGACTTAAAGTGGAGCAAAATTGGCGTCGTGGACGCTATCAGCTCAAAATCTTCAAAGGACACACGGATGGCATCATGTGTTTACAATTTGATCATTCTGTTTTAATTACCGGCTCCTATGATACCACAGTCCGTGTTTGGGATATTGACACTGGAAAGCTGCTTCGGACTTTAACGGGTCATGTACGTGGAGTACGAACGCTTATGTTCGATGACTCCAAACTGATCACTGGATCGATGGACCGAACGATCCGCATCTGGAACTATCGCACTGGCGAGTGCGTCTCGACTCTTCGCGGTCACACAGACGGCGTTCTGAGTCTCCACTTTGATTCTGAGCTTCTTGCTTCTGGATCTGCCGATACCACCATTCGAGTTTGGAACTTCAGAGAAAAGTCATTCATGACTCTTCGTGGACACACTGATTGGGTGAACTCGGTACACATTCACAGCCCTACACATATGTTGTTTTCAGCTAGCGACGACACTACTGTCCGTATGTGGGACTTAGACACTCGGCAATGCGTCCGTGTTTTCGGTGGCGGTTCGGCCGGACCAAATGATCAATCACATCTTGGCCAAGTACAATGTGTACTTCCAGTCGTTATTCGCGAGGAAGAGGACGAAGATGAGAATGAAGAAGATGATGATGTTAATGAACAATTTCATCAGCATTACCAGTATCGTCCTTCTACCGAAAACGCCAATCAGCCAGGCCTTGTTGCAGGCGATTACACAGAAGATGCTACTGCTGTAGCCAAGGTGCAAGAAGAGGAATCTGCGCCTCCCAGTTCTCCACGGCTTTCACGTGCTTGTTTGGGAAAACGTCGCAAAACTCTACCGCACATCTTGACTTCTTCTTTGGATACAACTATCAAGATCTGGAACACAAACACGGGCGAATGTACGCGGACATTATTTGGTCACATTGAAGGTGTTTGGGCGCTTGCTGCTGATACATTTAGAATTGTGTCAGGTGCTCATGATCGTCTTGTCAAAGTCTGGGACCTTCAAAGTGGCCGCTGCTCGCATACTTTCAGCGGTCATAGCGCGCCAGTATCTTGTGTAGGACTGAGCGATTCCAGATTAGCATCCGGCAGTGATGATGGTGAAGTGAGACTATATTCATTCGGAGTTGAATGAGAGTTCTCGACTCTTTTCTGAATTCTAAACAAGCAGCTTCTCCTATTTTTGATTATTCATTTCGGGTCGAAGTTTATGCACCGCAAAAAATTCAAATTTGCAATTCATTTTGCAATTCACATGTGGAGTTTGTTATTTTGTTACTATTTTCTTTTTCTTTTGCTTCTGTAATTATACTCGGTAACTTTGATGGCGCGATTTGGGTTTGTTTTCTTTCTCTATAAGTTTTAAAACGTCACTTATGATTTATTTTGCTTCTATTAGTTTTTCTGTTTTTGTGCATTGATTTTAAATATCTTTTGTCGAAGGATTCATGGGTATTTTTGAATGGTTAAAAAGGTCTAATATATGATTTGTTTTCTTTTAAACATAGACTAAATCCGGCAATCAATCAATCAATCAAACGGCGTTCAAAACAAAATCAGGTCAGGCTCAGCAAAGCTTGAAACAGCGTAAAACTTTATTGAGCCGCACTAAACTTTAAAGTTTGCCAAATTAATCAATCTGAAAACAAAAATTGGACGACACCGGAATCGAACCGGGGACCTCCCGCATGCTAAGCGGATGTGATAACCAACTACACCAGACGCCCGTATCTGTTGCAATTTCAAAAATCTGGTTTAATATTAATTTTGATAATAACTGAATAAGAATTTACATAATATGAATAAATAATTTTGTTTTTGCTTTACTTTGTATTTGTTTTTCTTTTTATGTGGGAAGTTCTTAATCATTATGATTTTTTGTCACTGGGCCAATGTGGGAAAAACTCTTTTATGCTGTTTATGCTTGAATAAAGAGACGGATCCAAAATATAAGATGCTCGCCAATTGAGAGTAGAAACAGCACTGTCTTGACAACCTGAGTACTCTAAGTAGTCGTTAAAACAAACAAAAAAAGCCATATTTTTTAAAAAATTTCATTTAAAAAAAGGTATTTATAAATTTTCTGATTGCAGGCTCATCGTTTGCGACATAAAAATAAACGCATGGTATACAGATAATTTGACGATAAAATCTGGAAATAAAGTGTCACGAACCTTCAAACTCTAAAATTTTTGTAACTCCCAACCTCCCAAAAATATAATGGTAAATATGTTTTAACGCAGTTAATACATCGAGTATCTTTATTAGAATTAATAGGAGAAGCAACAAAAAAAAATGGGAGTTAAACGAAAAGCTCAAAATACAGAAAAGGCTGTTAAATTAGCCAAAAAAGTTCCTGAATCAAAACAGTCGAAAAAAGCCACTCATGAGTCCGAAGATGAGGAAGAATACTTGGATGTCAGTAAACTGGATTGGAAACCGGTTACTCTTCCAGATAGAGTCGGTGATATGGAAGGATTAATGGGATTTGAAGAAATTGATGGCGTTGCTGTTGAATACGACGAAATTTTGAATGGCAAGGAAAGAATTGTGAGGTTTAAGAAAATGAAACCAAATTCGATTAAAACTGATTCAACAACTACCAACGGCTCCACAGAAGAAGATGAACAAAAAGAAGAAAAAGAGGAGAGTACACCAGTTTTAAGTGAAGCTGAATTAGCATTGAAAGCGGCTCGAAAGAAGAAGAATCAAGAGCGAGATCAACGAAAGAAAGAACGGAAGAAACTAGCGGCAGCGGCAGCTAAAGCAGCTACAGCAGAAGAAAATGCATTTGAAGGACTAGACGAAGTTGATGACATTAAAATGCCTGCATGGCAAGAAGTCTATCCGCTGTCAGATTCACTATTACACGGTCTACATGATTTAAGATTTTCTGCTCCTACCGATATCCAAAAGCAAGCGCTACCTGTGGTAATGGGCGGTCACGATTTGGTGGGAAAAGCAGCCACAGGTTCAGGTAAAACACTGGCTTTTGGACTTGCCATTCTCGAAAAATTTCTTTTGTCAGAAGCTGCGACGGTTGATAAGAAATCCATGACTTTTGCAAATGCGCCATCTCCTGCTGCTTTGATTTTAGCTCCAACTCGTGAACTTGTTCAACAGATTAGCGATCATCTAACAAAAGCATCAAAATACACCACTGCCAATATCATGTCTGTTACTGGAGGTTTGGCAATTCAAAAGCAGCGACGACAGTTGAGTTATTTCCCGGATATCATTGTTGCTACTCCTGGTCGACTTCATGAATTAATGACTTCTGATTCGGAGGGTTTGATTAGATGGCTTGCAGGCGTGGAGGTTTTAGTTTTGGATGAGGCTGATAGATTGCTACAAGACGGTCATTTCAAAGAACTCACTGAAATTCTTGACATGATTGGACAGAATCGTGGTAAGAACGGCGACGACTCTGAATCTGAAAGCGAAGAAGAGGAGGAAGATGAAGAGGAAGAGGAAGAAGAAGCAGCTACAGAGAAGAAGAAACCCGCAAAGAAATCAACTAAACCATCAAAGCGTCAGAAAAACACAAGACAGACACTAGTGTTTTCAGCAACTTTTGCGAAAGATTTGACCCGCAAACTGTCAGGTCCAAAGAAAGCAGTCAGTGGGAAGAAGAAGCGAACCAAGTTTGTCAGCAACACTATCGAAGGAAAGGAAGATACTATGGCTTATTTATTAGAAAAACTGAATTTCAGAGAAGGAACTCCTACCTACATTGATGTGAATCCTGATGAAGCTGTTAAAAGTGAGATTGTGGAGGGTGTAATGATGTGTGATGCTATGCAAAAGGTTTGTTCGGTTGTGGTCTGATAAGTTTTACCTTGTGTTTTAACTGGTTTTAGGACGTTTACGTTTATTTCTTCCTACTACGATACCCCGGACGAACAATCGTTTTTGTGAATTCTATTGATGCGGTAAAGAGGATTGCACATTTCTTACAAGAGCTGGAGATACCTGCTGTCGCCTTTCATTCACACATGATACAGAAACAACGTCTACGCACTATTGAGCGGTTTAAGGAGAACCCTCGTGCTGTTCTTATCTCTACAGACGTCGCTGCCCGTGGTCTCGATATTCCTCATGTCAAGCATGTTCTTCATTACCATTTACCTAGATCTGCTGATATGTATGTCCATCGTTCCGGTAGAACAGCGCGTGGAACTGACGACGGTGTTGCGATGATTCTTTGCGGAACAAATGAGTTTCCTCAACTAAAAAATATGGCACAGAAATTAGGCAAGAAAGTCAAAGATTTCAAAAAATTTGACGTGGAACCAAATATTATCAAACAGCTCTCTGATCGAGTGAAAATGGCGGTAGAGATTATCAAGCTAGAGGTACAATTGGCTACCGATGGAGCAAAATCCAGTGGCGGACGTAAAGCTGCTAAAGAAAAGCGACCAAGTGCGAGTGAAACCTCGCTATTACGACAGGGTGCCGAGGACTTGGGTATCGACCTATCTGAAGCTGAAGAGATTATTGGAAACAGTGACAGTGAGGACGACGTTGACGACGGCGAAAATGCGTCCAAACCTCGAAGCAAATCGCACGCAGATAGCGTGACAAACAAACAACGAGAACGTTTACGAGGTGAAATGCAATCTTTACGACGCCAATTAAAGACTTTGGTTGCCACACCCGTCATGACAGGATTAATGAGCTCAAGAAGTTATATCACCAGCGGACTTGTTAATATTGCTCAGCAAATGGTGGATGGAACTGCTCATAAGACGTTTTTGGGACAGACGAACACGAGTGCATTAGACGATGTTGCAAAGAGTCAGCGACAAAAGAAGAAGGAGCTGTTGAAAAAGGTGGAGCAAGTGGATAAACTGTAAATAGTGGCAGATTTCTATTTAAAAACTAATTAAGCCTACTTTCTATAGCATGCATACATGTAATTTATCATTGAATTCATATTAAATATTCATCTAAGCGTATTCTATAAAAACATATTTTGAGCAAAGAAGTGAAAATAATTTTAGCAAACATGACAACCTGTGGTAACCTGTAATTAAAAATGTTGACAAATGAAAAAAAAACCCTGAGACAAAAAGCTGAAACATCTACCGCGCCTTTCAAAATGCTTGAAACCCATTGAAACATAAAAAAATCGACAATTAAAAACACACAACCCGTGAAATGATTTCCATGAATGATAATCACTTTACATCATTAATTCTTTAATTTGATAACCCACTTTTTGAGTTCTCTCTTTCTTTCTCACTTAAAGCCTTCTTCTCAGCTTCTGCTTTCATCTGCTTATTAATTCTTGATGCAGCACGTAATCTTGGTCCAAACTTTTGCAATCCCCAAGGGACGGGCATCAGTAAAAGAGAAAAAAATGCATAAAAACTAGTAGCCCAGTCGACTCCCATCTTGTTGTACATCTGGATGGTAAATAATGGGAAAGCAGCAGCAAGTAAGTAACGACACATGTTGTTCGCCGCGAGCGCAGAGGCGGTGGAAAGTGCTGGGTAACACATGGTGAAGTAGGTAATAACAGAGAAAAACAGTAAAATAAGAGCAAAACCGAATGGAACTCCCGCAAGAATCGGCGCAATCCAGTGAACACTAGGACGCGCAGTCCATGCAAGCCAAAAGAGACCGACAGGAAGTGAAACAGCTCCAACTTTGGCTGGTAAGAGTCGTGATTCTGCGGATGGAGGAGGATTCTTAAACATTGCCGGTGAATAGTATCTGCGATCCATAAATAGATAGAAAACTGTTCCAATCAAAAGACCAACACCAATACCTAAGAAGGTAAGACCTTGCTGACCAGGAGTGAAATGATAAATTGTCAAGAAAACGAATGGTAATGCCTCAAAGAAACCAAACAATACTGCAAAAACAAAGGCCATGTAAATAGATAAGACAATGACAATAGGTTCAGTTACAAGCATAAGAAAAGGCTTCGCAAGAGTAACAGAGAAAAGGAATTTTAAAGCTTCACCGGCGGGCATTTTTGGTGGCAGCGTAAGACCACGTTTAAGAGCGCGGCGCTTAAGAATGACAGGTTTGTATGTTTCTCTGAGAGATGCGACGAGTGGTAAAACGGCTCCGGAAAACATGAGCAATACCCACATTGTCCATTCCCAGCCTTTGCGCTCTTCCAAGAAACCACCAATAATGGGACCTAAAACAGGACCAGCAAAAGGCGCGAGACAGAATCCAGACATTGCTAAACCAATCATATGCATGGGCCATAAATCTTGAATACTACCACCGGCAACCGCAAGGACCGGTGAAGCAAACAATCCAGCGAAAAAACGACAGACCAAAACAGTACCAATGTTATGCGCTTTTCCTACTCCGACAGTGAAGAGCATTGAAATTGGCAAAGAAAGGTAGTAAACGACGTTTCGTCCTTGGGCTTCTGAAATGGGTGCGGCAATGGCAGGACCAAATGCAAGTCCGACAAGATACAACGACAAGCCTAGAAATCCAACAGTCCGAGATACGCCCATAACAAATACCATTTTGGTGACACCGGCAACATAGATAGATGATCCAAACGTTCTGATAAGACATGGTCAGTAAGACAGAAGGAAGAAAAACGACAAGAAAGAGAATTACGTACACGACGAGACACATCCATGCTACGACAAAGGTCTGGTACCACCGAACTGCTTTTCCCCAATTGTGCGGATTGGCCGGATCATCTGGACTATCCCATTCCAGTGTTGCATATTCCTTGTTAAGAGACAAAATAGAGGCGACGGGTTCGATAGGGGATCCATCATAAACACGCTCGTATTCTTCAGTGGTCATAGCCAAGTGGAGGCTATTCTCGATGTCACTGGCGGTGTCGCTTGTGACGCCATTGTGCTGTGGAGCCTTGTCCATTTCTGTTTGTCAATAGGGTTTTCGTCAATAGGGTTTTGGAAGATTCGTCAAGAGAGTCGCGCAGTGACCAAGCATCTTGCGGGCGAGCGACATGCCTGCACCTTATATCTGCAACGCAACAGAGGCGAATTTCCGCAGCGTACTTGTCGATGTACGTGCTGATTTTTTACTTGAAGCCAAGCTCGGTGAGCCGCTCAATACTCGTTAGCCTCGGTTCGAATAAACTCTAAAGTACTTCCGGGAGCCTTTAAAGGGCTTGCCGCGCGCGAAACTCTCAAGGTGAGCACAGCTGCAGATACTACCGACGAGTTGTTCCATCAGAGCGCACGATACCGACTAGTTCTAGCAGATCTTTTGAGAATGTACCACTCATGAGCGATCTGATAAAAGTCAACACCAGCAATTGGCGAGAATAGCTTCCGACGGAAAGCCGGTATTCTGCAGCTGCCTCGGTAACTTCAAATAAAGTTTCAAGATGAAGAGCGCCGCAGGGTACCTTTTCTTGGTTGCTTTTGCAGCAAACAATAAACAACAAAGAGTCATTATGTTTTTCGCAATCTCCCACGCTATGCTGATGCTACTAATCCGATGATGACAAGATGTTAATCCTTGAACCATGACAAATTGCTTCATCCAGTTGAATTGTAGTTTTTTAAGTTCATAAGATGCAAAGTGAACGCGAAAAAGAAATGCTTGTATTTTGCAGCCGCACATTCATTAATTATAAACCGATAACTGTCGGTGATGCTCCGAAACACGTTGTATGAGTGATAAAGCAGCCGTACTGTAAACCTAACATTTTGTGCGCTTCCTGAATGGAATTGTGCAACAGATATTCTCGGAAGATTCTGCAAGAACACATACGTGATGGAAAGCAGCGCGTAGCATTCCGCACTTCCTGCACTCGGTCTATCACATGCAGTTTTGCAGCCACTATGCAGTTTCGGGTTATAGCGTACAGCTCGTGGACCGTGCCGCATAATTTCAACACACATCCAACGACGCTCATCCCGCGAAACTAGATTGCAAACCCTATCCCGTAGAGCGTAACAAAGAGCTATTGTCTTTTTTTGCGCTTCTCCTGAAATTAGCGCAAAACCCACAACCAACCGGCGACCTGTGTATTTCTTGCAGTCTTTCGACAATCTCAAGCTTTCTTCGGACGATTTCCTTTTTTTTGATTTTTGTTTTCTTTGACTTTTTTTTATTTTTTTTAGCAATCCTTCTTCCTTTCTTCTTTGTATATTGATACCTCATTACCCGCAAACAACTAACTCGACTTGTTAGTTTCAATTTAGCGAATTGCGGCTGAGGAGGGTTTCACTTCCTCTTCCCTGACTGCATGTAACTTCACCAGATTAGGGTAGTCTGTTTTGTTAAACTGAAATCCCTTGCTCCAGTCATAGCTTAGTGCATATGCATAGATTGAGCCTGTGCGGTTAAATGCCGTGCATGAGATTGCCGTTCCGACAGAAGGGTATCCCTTGATTCTGTGCTTGGAATCTTTATCCCAGAAATGGAAAGTTCCGTCAGATCCAGCTGTGGAAAACGTTCCATACTGTGGATGGAAATTGATCGCGTTGACCGCGTAAACACTTGTTTCGGGATTCGCACCAGAACTTGTGCCGCTTCGATGCAATCTAAAAACGAATCCGTGTTTCCTACAAAAGCAGTTAGTGCATAATTTAGTAGATGATGGAAATAAGCTTGTGTACTGTTGTTCTCGTTCATCCACATACTGTAGCGCGCATCGCCCGTCCATGGCGCCTATAGCGTACCCACTGGCAGACGGGAAGCACGTCACAACCCTTGTTTGAAACTTTGATGGACTTTGAAGGGTTCTAAAGATAGTTCCTGGATTGTTCAAGTCAATGATACAGATGTGTCTCTCGGCAGTACCAATGACCATCAGTTTTCGCTGTACATCCAATGAGTAAACACGCTCTGGAAGCTGTACTGTGGCTATTGGAGTAGGCGAGCGCAGATCCCAGTACTTTAATGTTTTATCCCAAGATCCAGTCGCCAGCATTTGCTGACCTCCATTGCCAATGTCAACGAATCTCACTGAACGGACAGGCTCATCATGTTGAGCAACTTGCATTGTTTGACCTGATTGAACATCATATAGCCAGCCACCTCTTTCAGTACCGCCTGATGCTATTTTTGTGCCATCCTATTAGTTTATTAGAAAAAATATCCGAAAAAGACAAGATCAGGTCATACGGAAGACCAATGTACACTCAAAACAAACCCAGGCTGTTCGTAAAGCGCTCTACCCTGCGAGTGTCCATTCGAAGCAATCTCGTAGATTCGCACTTTCTTATCCCAAGATCCGACAGCCAGCAGATCGGCTGTAGGTGAAAAACACATAGAAGATATTGAATCTTCCGGAGGATCAGAGAGGTTTCGGTCAGATTGCAGCTCAGCTGCTGTTCCCATTGTGTGGGATTTGGATGTTGATCCCGCAGAAGTTGATCCTATGAATGCCATTGTACTTGTTGATCTTACTATACTATTATTGTACTGTACGTTTTTACAACACGGTTGAGAGAATGAAGATTAACTGTTACGGTTGCTACTTGAGTTGCTACAGTGAGTTACACGGCGTTCCTGACGGTTTGGTACTTTGTTCCCCACAAAGTTGATCTCATCAATGAACAACTGTGCTACTGCTGGCGCTCTATTTTCAAATGACCGGTTTCAGCTATTTTTTTTTCTTTCCTTCTTATTGATTTATAATCTATTACAGCTGTTTACTTTTTGCAGAGTCAACTCTTTTCATAAATTACTACATCGCTCAAAAGCTCTCTGCCGTAAACGGAAATCTGTACAGTAGTTAAAGTTTGATTTTAGTTGGGTAATTGGGATTTTCTACCACTTTGCCAGCAGCGATAGTACCAACACCGCCTGTTCTATGCTTCCGCTTGTTAGTTCAAAGTTATAATTGAATCTGTTCAAAAACTAAGCTGTTGGAATTGAATTGAGAACATCAGTCGGCTGGTCTACGACAGTCCGAAATACCAATTTCAGAAGAACAGCACCGAGAAAGTTAGCGAACTCGAATATTTCTCAAAGATTTCTATCTTAATCGACAGAGGAACCACTCTGTGTTCCAATTACCCCGTCAACTGAATTACTCGAATTAAGAGCATTAGTTCTCTGGACAGGACACCCACGGTTCATATACTATACATTTGCTTCTGGTAGGGTAATTCCATCTGTACTTAAATTTTGCCTATTAACAGTTCTGAGGAAGCCGATCGAGAACAGAATTTCTTAATCGAGAAGAAGCACTTCAGCATTTTACAGAAGAGCACCAGAAAATATCTGTGTGCAGCAGCATATAATGATCAGGATAGCGCTATTCAGTGTGGCTCAAAGACAACATGGGGAAAAACAGCTTTAAGAAATATAAACTCGGCGCATATATAACCAATAGGAAGTGGTATGTGGTGACAAAAGGCCGCAAGCCTGGCATTTATCATTCTTGGGAAGAGTGTAAAAAGCAGGTATCTGAATTTTCCGGTGCAAGGTTCAAAGCGTATACGGATTACGAAGAAGGTCTGAAGGTTCTCTTGAGCGCTTCACCGCGGGGTTCCAGTCTATCGAAATACGCCGCGAAATACGCCACCAGCATTAAATCACAGAAGAAAACAGCGCGAAGCATACCTGCGATAATATATACAGACGGAAGTACGCGAAAAAATGGCCAAACGGGTGCGTTGGCTGGATATGGTGTATACTATGGCCCCAACGATCCTAGAAACATTTCTCTACCTCTAGACGGTGAATTACAGACAAACCAAAGGGCAGAGTTAAGAGCCATTAAACATGTTCTTGACAATCCTCCAAAATCAGATTTCGTAATTGCTACCGATTCACAGTACTCAATTAGGTGCGTCACGCGTTGGAGCAGAATATGGAAAAGAAACGGCTGGAAAACAACAACAGGAGAAGCTGTGCTAAACAGAGATTTGATTGAAGATATTGTGAAGTCAGTAACCAAGATCAAAAAAAAGGGACACAATGTGAGCTTTCAACATTGCAAAGGTCACGCAGGAGTTGTGGGCAACGAAATGGCAGATCAACTGGCGTGTAAGGGGGCTAAAGGAAAACGGGAATCGTAGTTCGTGCTGTCTAATTGGTTCTTACTAAAGCGTTTTTTTTGTTCTTTTGTCATGTCTTGTACATTTATTAAGAGTTGATTTGTAACATGTATGGCTGTTAAGGGGAAAGGTACTCCCATCGCATCAATATTATAATGAATCGTTGCGAATTGTGTTTCTACAGTAAGAGGTTAACTGTTACAGTTGCATACTTGAGTTGCTACAGTGAGTTACGCGGCGTTCTGACCGGTTAATATTGTGTTCCCCACAAAGATATTACTGAATGTGCTACTGCCGGCGCTCTGATTTAAGGAGACCTGTTTCAGTTCTTTATTTCTCTCTTTCTTTTTTATTCATATATAATCTACCAGATCTGCTCAATTTTTGCAGTGTGAGCGCTTTTTTTAAATTACTGCATAAGATAACTCGAAAGCTTTACTTTCTGCCGTAAACGGAAATCTGTATAGTTAGTAATTAACGTTTGCTAATTGAGATTTTCTACTCTGCTAGCAGCGATAGGAGCAATATCGTCTGTTCTTTGCTTCCGCTTGAGTATCTCGCAAAGATTCTCATCGACAGAGGAACACCCTTCTCTTTCAATAACCCGGTGAACTGAACCACTCGGATCAAGATACTGCGTTGTTCAGAGCAGTAGTTTCTTGGGGTTATATACTACACGTTTGCTTTTGGTAGGGTAATTCCATTTGTATTTAAAGTTTGCCAGTTAACAGTTCAAAGGGAATCGATCGGGTCCTGATCCAGAAGAAGATCTTTGTGCCGCATCATTCAATAATCTCGGTAGCGCTATTCGGTGGTACAAACAAAGTATGGGGAAATACAGCTCCAACCGATATCAATGCAGACCATATAATAATAACAACGGCTATCACAGTAATTCGACTTCGAGTTCGAGTTCAGGTAAGAAGTGCTATGTGGTGACAATTGGCCGCAATCCTGGCATTTATGATTCCTGGGAAGCGTGCAAAGAGCAGGTTAATGGATATTCCGGTGCAAAGTTCAAATCGTATTCGAATTATGAAGAAGGTCTGAGTGTTTACTCGGGAGCATCATCGCAGAGTTCCGGATCATCGAGTTACACCCCCAGCACTCGATCATATACGCAGCCTAGTCAAACTCACTCTGATTGGACCAGTTCAGCGTCATCCTCATCTTACCTGCCTACGTCATCTTACCTGCCTACGGTTTTCCCGTCAAGCACCTCATCGCAGCCAGCCCCACGCGAGACAACGCGAAGCAAACCTACGACAATCTATACAGACGGAAGTTCGCGAAACAACGGTCAGAAGGGTGCGTCAGCTGGATACGGTGTATACTACGGCCTCAATGATCCTAGAAACACCTCTTTACCTCTAGAGGGCGAAGTACAGACAAATCAAAGGGCAGAGTTAAGAGCTATCAAACATGCTTTGGACAATCATCCACAGTCAGATATTGTTATTGCTACCGACTCACAATACTCAATTAAGAGTGTCACGGATTGGAGTAAAACATGGCAACAGAACGGTTGGAAAACATCTAAAGGCGAGGCTGTTCAAAACAGGGATCTGATTGAAGATATTGTCAAGTCAGTGGAAAAGGTCAGAGCAAAGGGACACAATGTGAGCTTTCAACATTGCAAAGGTCACGCAGGAATTGAGGGCAACGAAATGGCCGATAAACTGGCCTGTGAGGGGGCTAAAGGAAAACGGGGTTTGTGATTTGTGCTGCCTAATTGGTTCTTGCTAAATTGTTCTAATACTTTTGTTTATTTGTATTTCTTTTTGTCCCTTCTTGCGCATTTCTTTAGAGCTGGGTTTGTAAGCTAATACATGGGCCATGGCTAAGGTACTATGAAACTTTATTTCATTCATTAGATTTCCCACCGCTTCGATCTACGTAAATCAAGAGCACTTACCTGAATCAAAATGCCACAAAAAGTAATATACTATGTTGTAGGTTGTGGTATGTATATCTTTGTTTACCAGTGATCGACCTGGTTAACAGCAGCCGTAAGCGGTCGGCAACGAGGCCGGAATATATATTGATCCTAGTGAGCCTACTCGTATACTCTCAGCGGGACATTACGAGTCATGTGCAGGCGTCTTCACCAGTTTCCGGAAGGCCTACAGGTTTTACGCAGAAAACCATCAGTCTCTGCATTTCCAAAAGGGAGGTCCTCAAACCTATTTTCGGACATTCGCGGCAAATTGCTACGCCCAAGGCTTTGACTCCGATTCTGAGTACGAGTATGATTCCAGTTCTGACCATGATTCGGAGCACAGTTCGAGGCCTTTTACGTATCCGGATCCTAATAGGCACTGTTATGTGGTATTTCGCGGACGTCGCCCAGGCGTTTTTTTCACTCTCAGGGATTGTAAGGCTGCAACAAACGGCTATTATCATTCATACTTCCGACGATTTGAGAGTTTTCAAATGGGTTGGACGGCATACCATCATTTTCAACTAAAGTTGCCATATATATAAACCAGTTACAAGGAATAGTATAACTTTATTCACAGATGGAGCATGTTCACGCAATGGTCGTGTGGATGCCCGAGCCAGATACGGAGTCTTTCATTCTGAAGGCTCCACGCTGAATGTTTCCGCTCGATTAGAGGGTCCCATAAAGACTAATCAACGAGCAGAGCTAACCGCAATTCGGTGCGCACTTGAGCGTCCCTATCATGCTGATGTGGAAATTGTGACCGACTCGGAATATGCCATTAATTGTCTTACCGTCTGGCACAAGCAGTGGCGGGCGAATGACTGGATTAACTCTAAAGGATATCCGGTAGCCAATGCGGACATAATACAGGATATTTTACAGTACAAAGCGAATATGAACTATCACGGATATATATTGAGTTTTCGACACTGTGATGCGCATAGTGGATTGCATGGTAATGAGATGGCCGATAAATTGGCACGCGAAGGAATTTGGAAAGATTGATCGGTTCATACTACAAAGTCTGCCACGAAGAATCATAAATTTTTGGATTAAAGGAAGAAATAATCATTTACGAAGGCTATTTTATTCACAGTTTGAAGATCTTGTGACTTTGAGTAAGTTGTCAATAAAATTATTGATCTGCTTTCCGTACTTTCTAATGAACACCTTTTTTGATCATGCGGAGCGACATCATCATCACAACTTTTCTTGGTTTCAATAGAATATGGTTTTAAAAACGCTTAATTTTAGAATTGGAAACATATAACTAGTTAGTGTTCTTGCTAGTTCAGGAGAACTTTAAGTCCATTCACTCCAATTTGGATTATATTAAGTACTACATGTTCAGCTTACTTTAATATTATCGCAATTAGTTTTTCATCTAGATAACTAACGGTAATCTCCCCGAACCCTCGGATTATATTTCCTCTTATCCAATCTCCTAATCCTTTCTTTCTCTCTTTAGTCTTTCCTAGGGTGTCTCCTCTTACAAATAAACGTTTACCCTGGATGCTTAGCTGGCCATTCAGAGGCAGTTTAGTGGATTTCATTATAGTACTTAATATAAGTCTGCTCTTCTGCTCTACTGTTACAAGTTTGCTTCATTTTCGAAGATAAATTGATCTAGAGACTGTTCACCAATATTAGTCTGAATAGAGTTTCAGGTATATTGAATACAACGTAGCGAATAAAGGTCTCTTTAGTACTACAAAATTGCTAAAGATTTTTCCCTATCGTTTTCGTAGTTTGCGAAAGTTTTATCATAAGCGAGAAGTTTTTGCAAGTAAATGGAAAGTTGTCTGGGTATACCACAAAAGTCAAGTTATGAGCCCTACAAAAGACTATTATTATACTTTGCTTTTACAGCACGAAAGAAGAGGACTTCCATAACACGACGCCTTTCATAACACACAAGATGTCACGAAACTGGACCTACTATGTTCTAGGCTGCGGTATGTAGACTAGCATCTAAAACTAGTTGTCTTTACTAACACCAGCTTATGTAGCTGCCGGTGGCAAAGCAGGAATATATCTCGATGAAAGGGAGGCAAACTTTTTGTTAGAGACTGACGGACATCTCCAAACTTGTGGACGTAAATTTCACGACTTTCAAAAAGCGTACGAGTTTTATGCCAGCAAACTTGGGTGGACGCATTCCTCTTGGAGCTATTTTCAAAACGGTTTCGGTCTTTCGACAACGACAATTTGAGTGACGACGACTATACATCCGAATCCGAGTATGAATACGATTATGATTCCCGTTGGAATTGCTACGTTCAGAGAAAGATCCTAAATCCGATTCCCAATTGGCATTGTTATGTGGTTTTCCGAGGCCGTCAACCAGGAGTTTACTTTTCTACCGCGGAGTTTAAGGCCCAACTAAGCGAATACAGTCACGCGTTTGGAAAACGATACGAAACGTTCGAAAGTGCATGGCGAGCATATCATGATTTTCAGTTGAAACTACCTCATATCTACAAGCCTATTAATCGCTCAGCCATGACTGTGTATACCGATGGAGCATGTTCACGAAATGGTCGCGAGGACGCCAGAGCAGGATATGGGGTTTTTTATTTCGACGACTGCCCTTTGAATGTTTCTGCTCGATTAGAGGGTCGTATACAGACCAACCAACTAGCAGAGCTGGCTGCAATCAAGAAAGCGCTTGAAGGTAATCGTAATAGTGACTTGAATGTCATCACAGACTCACAATATGCTATAAAGTGCTTAACAGTATGGTCTCGAAAGTGGCAGATTAATGGCTGGACGAATAGCAAAGGGTTGCCGGTTGCAAATGCGGATATAATGAAAGACATACTAAAACTTGCATCAAGTATGAAGGATCACGGATACAGGTTACAACTCCGGCACTGCGATGCTCACAGCGGGCTGTACGGTAATGAGAGGGCAGATGAGCTGGCACGGGAAGGAGTTTGGAAAGAAAACAAGATTGAAAGATCTGCATTCAATCTATTGTGGATCTTTTAACAGTTAAATATGGTTTTCTTGATATCTGATTCGACACTTGGTTTATGTTTTGGTCTTTTTTTGGATGAAATGTTACACAATATTTTTACTTTATGAATCTAATTTTACTTCCACATCCGTTCAGAACTTTAATTATAAAAGTGTGGAGATGAGTTAAGCCGCTGTTCGTGCGTGACGCCTCAAGTTACGAGCCTTAAAGATTCATGACCCCTTATTTCGGGCCGTAGACGATTTCGATATATACAAAAAGACTGCTATGTAAGATGCGTCAACGGGTGACCTACTACGTTATCGGATGTGGTATGTGGAAACCTACAGTCATTTGATCTTGCTAACAGCAACTATTCAGCGGTCGGTCGGGAAGCAGTTATCTCGATGAAGAAGAGGCATCCGAGCTGCTACGATATAACAGGCATTACGAGGAATGTGGAGCAGTATTTTCTAATTTTTCCGAGGCATATGAGTTTTATGCAGCAAACTATGAGCAAGGGCACTCTTATTCTCGTTGTAATGGCTATCACTTTTCGTCATTTGACTCAGAGAGTTTGGATTCCGACTCCGACTACGACTCTGACTCCGACTCCGACGCTGATTTTTATTCTGAAGATTCTGATTCTTCGGAACAGAACCCGGATCCGGATATGTGCTGTTATGTAGTTTTCCGAGGACGTCGACCAGGGATCTACTTTTCCACCAAGGATTTCAAAGCTTAGATTGTCGACTATAGTTACTGTTTTGGCAAACGATACGAGGATTTTGAGAGTGCCTGGCGCGCATATCACGATTTTAAATTGAAATTACCTTATATCTATAAACCTATCGAGCGCGAAACCGTGACTGCCTATACGGACGGAGCGTGTTCACGCAATGGTCAGAAAGACGCAAGAGCGCGATACGGGGTATTTTACTATGACGACTGCTCCATGAATGTTTCTGCTCGGTTAAAGGGTCCTCTGCAGTCTAATCAGCGAGCAGAGTTGGCTGCGATAAAGCATGCAATTGAAGATTCCCACCATGCCAATCTGCTTATAATAACGGACTCCAAATATGCCATAAATTGTATAACTGTATGGTATGAGAAATGGCAGAACAATGGTTGGAAAAACGTTCAAGGGTTTCCAGTCGCAAATGCGGATATGATACAAGATATAATTGATCTTGAATTAGATATGAACTATCACGGATTTAAACTGTATTTTCGGCACTGTGATGCTCACAGCGGGGTATACGGCAATGAAATGGCAGATGAATTGGCTCGTGATGGAGTTTGGGAAGACTGACAGCCCAAATGCTAGCATTGATAGGGCTATCTTGTCTAAAGCAAGAGTTCAGCTTTGATTTTCGATGAATAAAAAGTATAATTGTTCATGTGAACGTTGAAGAAGCGAAAATCAGTAGATTATAAAAAACAAACAAAACTACCGTCAAACAGTATTGTTAGAATAAACTACGATTCAGGTATGATTTAACTTTGATACATGATTTTTTTATCCTGAAAAGCCATGAATTAGGCTTTACACATTTTGTGTTTCAAACAAGACTAGGAGATAATAACTTTAGAAATATATGCATGAGGAGGTAGACAACGGAGGCCACTCGTGAATAGTTTTCTTATTGTTCTACGCCATTTCAAATAAATGATATATACTGCGGTAGATTTTTTTTTGAAATTAAAGTATTCGTACAAACGCAAAACACAACAACTTGACAAGTTTCAAAACACGATATTTACCGAGCTGTGAGGTATTTCTTGCATATGTTCTGTAAATCAGTCATATTCTCGTAGCTATGCAACATGTTTCGTCCTAGACTCAAATATGCTGTCAAGAAATTACAAAAACAGTCGGCAATCTTGTGATACATCAATTTATCGCATTATATTTCAGATCATCGCACAAGACTGATGAACACTTTTGGTCCGAAAAAATTACTGTCCACGTGCGCGTTTATCCTGAGATGCTACCTCCTTAGCCCGAGTTAAACACTAAATCTAGCACAAATTCTCAAATTATAGAAGTATTCAATGATCAGTTGAGAACATGCATAATCTCAACTGTAAGCTATCGGTTTATAGGTTTTACACCTGTAAAGCACACGAGAACTTTCGTCTAAAGATCGTTGATGTGCTACACAGCCAGCCTTCAGGAAGCCACTATCTTTAGTCTTTTATTTTTCTACCAAGATTTTTATGGTACAGTTGATTTGTCGTAGATGCGCGAAATGAAATAACAAACAAACATTCAAAACTTTCCAATAATCCAAACAGCTAAATTGAAACAACTATTCTTTCACTATCGTCTAATTTCAAGTGTGAAAATAAGTGTCTTGTCGCTCTTGACGTATACCTCGTCACCTTCCATAGCGTTGCTAGTGCTAACCTGTGTACCAAAACTTGTCGGCCAGTCTTCAACATCCCACGTGAATCCCTTAATTGATATCACAGAGGGCCCCAGAATTGGAATTAAACCGCAAGTAGGACCAACGACACTTCTTGGAGTGAATATTTTAACAGTATCACCACCTGTTTTGGGAGGAATCAAGAACGTCAAACTGTCATCTGATAGCAGTGTAACCTGTCGCCTTCGTTTTTCCGGCGACGGATCATCTTCTGCTGTAGCAGTAAATTCATGAGTGAATAAAGTATGATACGAATGGAACTCTTGATCTACACGTCCACCGGTCCCGCCAAGTGCCACAATTGCAAGTCGTTCATCGGGATTCATCACGCTCAATTGCACTAGACATTTACCGAAATCTGTAGAGTATTGGTCTGGGGAATGGTGAATGGGAACAGAAAGCTCTGTCTCATAGTATTCACGAATTTCTGGTTTAAGTGAGTCAAGATCGCCAGCAATAAAATCAGGTCTCTGTAAGGTTAACGTTAAATTATCGCCATGTTGTAAATGAGGGAAAGCTCACGTATTTGGACCGCGTTGACTCATCAAGAGCATTATATAGTCGATTCGCTCCTCCATCAGCGCACGCTTTCACAGTAGCTATCAATTGCCCGTCAGTTCCAATACAAATCAGTATAATTGCGATTAGATACTCACCATTGTTCCAAACGCGATCTAGTAAGGCGATATCTGATATCGGTTGGTTAAGAATGATTAAAGCATAAGGTGCCACGGTCCGCCCACTCCGCGCCAACTCATCTGGTGGAAGTAAGTAAGCAGCCCTATCGACTGCAGTCGCATTTTCGATATCTGCTGTACTAATTGGCATTTCGCAGAGTTATACGCCAAAAAGAAAAAAAATGACCGAGAGAATCAATTGAAATAGTATGTGACTCTTAGAAAGTAGGCGGAGACAGATAAAAGATAACGGTTAGGAAGAAACTTATTACGACATCGATGAGCCGCACTTTAGATCCACCTCCTGAATTTATTAGGCTTAAGCGACTTGCTCGCGTGCTTAAAGAGCTCTTCTCAGTTTTAAATTATACCATGATAAAACAGGAATAAAAAGAATTAGTTAAAATACTTCTGCCAGTTTTAGGGATGTTTCTGTTTTGATGGTTTTACAGGTTTGGCCAAACCAATCACTGAAAGCTGTATCAAATGGTATTGTGAAGCAGCAAGCCAAATTGCTATGCCTATTACAGTCAATCTATTATTCAGTTAATCCAATGAGATTTCATTCATGGAAGTTTGTTGTCAAAACTAATGATGATTCGATCATCAAACGTGTGGTTTGAACAGACAGTGACAAGTTCTCATGGTACCTACAGTTCATCTGAAACTCTTTAGAATATCTGTCATTCTCTCAAAAGAGTCATCAATTGAATCATTATTCATATTATTCATTCATTTGCTTTGTCCATTCTGATTCTCTTTACTTGGGGTACCTTTGGACTGTAAGAGCTCGTTATAAATGTCTGTCACCAACTTTTCAATCTGCTGATTCAGCTCTTTGTTGCTGATTGATACCTTCTCATCAACATATTTGTTCACTTTCTTAAACGCCTCTGAACGACTCACAGAACCTTCCAGCAAGGCGGCTGCTTTTCCCCTATTTCGTGCTGCTAGTGATACAGCCGCAGAATCAGATTTGATCTGCTCTTCAATGGATTCGACTAAGGCGTTGTATGTTTCCTGCGATGAGCAAAATTAGTGCTGTTCTCTCCATATCAAATCAGTATCACCTACACTAGCCGTGAATTCATTAAATAAATCCTTTCTGCTGTTGTCAAATAGTCCCTTGCGTTTAAAAACAGATAAGATTTCCTCTGCCGTGACGGCTTTAGGTGGTTGTTGGTCGGTCATAGCAAGTGGCTAAATAAACAACTATTGCGCTACACCAACTATCGTGCGTATATTACCGCATTTGTCACTTAGTGCAATATTCTCCTTTTAATATCAACTGTAAATTGCAGTCCTCGAAGCCCTTGCTCAACTCAATCTGAACGTCACACCAAAGCCGAAGGTGCGGCGCTATGTGCGTTTAAAAACGCCACAGGGTTAGGCGCCGATTAATATGTAAACATTGAATCTGCTCACACCGAAAATCTGTTTATTTATCTCTGTTTTGGTACTCTGCCGCTGTTGATTTGGTTCTGTAGCACAAGCGAGGGTGCTTATTGATCTTAGACTGTCGTTGTTTACTTTTACGTATGTGTTTACTCTTTCTAGACTCGGTTCTAACAAGCTCTTACTCTGTCTTTTCTGACTGTTGCTGATCATCTGATTCCAGTTCTGACCGAATGTTGTTATTGACCGAATACTGACCATGATCCTGCGAAATCCAGCGCTGTGCACAAAGCTCAGCGCTCTGCCGATCCGAGGTCGGCGGTTTGCAGCCTCTGTCAGCTATAAACCTGGGGGTAGTCATTCAAGTGCGTATTGTTCTTTCTTTGATCATCATCGTCTTCGGTATAAATGCTTACGGTCTTCTCCTTAAAGACTCGGCCTATCCTGGTCCCATAAATGGCAAGGGATTTGGACGGCAGAATAAGTATGACTGGCTTCCAGAGCTTATATCGGCTCCTCCGCGGTCACGAACTGTGCGTCGTCAGAAGCCACAGCACAAGTTCAACGACTCCTTGAAAGGCACCGATATTGACAAGCTTGCTAATTCGTACGACGATCAAAGACTTTCCAATGATACTGCAAAAAAAGAAAAAAAGAAGAAATCCAATGTCGAGATCGATCTTCTTGCTGTATCCAAAGACAAACAAGATGCTGAGCCTAAACTCCCTGTAGATCCCACTGGAGAGTTGCGATTTAATGAAGCTGGAATTCAACAGCTAGCAATGTCTCTGCACAAACAACTCTTTCCTGCTGGTCCTTCAGATACTTTCCCTGACTTGGTCAAACTCTCTAAACAACATCTCAGTGCCCAACAACTCCTAGGGAAACCAACCGATACTCAAGATCCAATTTCAATGTCACTTCCGCCTCTTGTTGGTACATCCCTCGATGAGCACTTTTATAAACTTGGAACTCATGTCGGCGAGCCTTATCTCTCTATGGCTAAGAAGTTTGCCGACTTGGAATTACCAGAGATGCCAACAGAGTGGGTTTCTCGTGCTGGATGGACTAAATATGTGTCTGGCCAGAAACCAACAAAAGTCTCCTATCCTGATGCTGATTGCTTAATATTTGACACAGAAGTTTTGTACAAAAAATCTCCTTTTGCTGTTATGGCCACTGCTGCCTCTAAGGATGCTTGGTATTGCTGGCTCTCCCCTTGGTTATTAGGGCAGACTGATAATCCTCGCCAGCTAGTTCCACTCGGCACACACTCTTCTAATAAGCTTATTGTTGGGCATAATGTTGGATACGATAGAGTGCGTGTCAAAGAAGAGTACAATTTCCGATTGTCAAAAGCAATGTTTCTTGACACCATGTCTCTACACGTTGCTACTAATGGTATGTGCAGTCAACAGCGACCCACTTGGATCAAGATGCAAAAGGCAATGGCTGAGCCTCCCATCGGAATTATCGAAAATGGAGACGACATTTATGACGATCCCTTGACTTCCATAATGAGTAAAGAAGAGGAAACGGATGAACCATGGGTGCGAAAGAGTTCTTTAAATGGCTTAGCTGACGCTGCTAAATTTTACTGTGATATCGATGTTAGCAAGGCTGATCGCGATTATTTTGGAACTCTTGATCGTGAGGGGGTGTGTGAGATGCTTCAGCAGCTTATAACGTATTGCGCAAAAGATGTGGATGTCACGCACAAAGTTTACAAAAAAGTTCTTCCACATTTCCTTGAAGTCTGCCCTCACCCTGTGTCTTTTGCAGCTTTACGATTTTTAGCTTCGGTGTTTTTGCCGATAGACAAAAGTTGGAATGAGTACGTTAAGAATGCTGAGGAGACCTATCAGAACCTTCTTAAGGAGGTTGAGTCGCGTTTGGTCAGCCTTGTTGAAGAAGCAGTTGCACTTAAAGATACTCCCGAGAAATATCTGGATGACCCTTGGCTTAATCAACTTGACTGGACTGTCCAGCCTGTCCGAATGACTAAAGGAAAGAAAGGCGAAGAACCGCGACCGGTTAAAAACCAGAAAATGCCAGGATACCCGCAGTGGTACAGAGATTTGTTTTCCAAAGCCAATGCGCCTATGTCAGTTTCTGTTAGGACTCGAATTGCACCAATTCTGTTTCGTCTCTCCTGGGATGGAAACCCACTAGTGTGGATTGACCGATACGGCTGGACTTTCAAAACGTCAAGAGAAAATGCTGAAACTTATTTGAATAAGAATTTCACACCATGTGATGTTTCTGAAGAAACCCAAAGGCACATTGTGGAAACAGGCGACGTGTACTTCAAAGTGCCTCATAAGGATGGTGCATCAGCTCGATGTGTCTCTCCTTTAGCTAAGGGTTACTTGCAACATTTTGAATCAGGAGTTTTAAGCTCTGAGTTTTCTTATGCTCGTGAAGCATTGGAAATGAATGCCGCATGTTCCTATTGGATTAGTGCTCGTGATCGAATTCGCTCACAATTACCTATCTGGCGAGAGGATACCAGTCTTGGGATCACCAACGTCAAGGCGAATGAGCGCGGATTAGGAATTATCATTCCAACAATTATTCCCATGGGAACAATCACTCGACGAGCCGTTGAATCTACCTGGCTTACAGCTAGTAACGCTAAGAAGAATCGTGTTGGATCTGAATTGAAGTCAATGGTCAAAGCTCCTGAAGGCTACAAGTTTGTTGGAGCAGATGTTGACTCTGAGGAGCTGTGGATTGCTAGTTTAGTGGGTGATTCTCAGTTTGGAATTCATGGAGGAACAGCGATAGGATGGATGACTCTCGAAGGAACGAAAGCAGCTGGAACAGATTTACATTCTCGAACAGCTTCTATTCTTGGAATTTCTAGAAATGAAGCAAAAGTATTCAATTACGGACGAATATATGGAGCTGGACTGAAATTTGCAATACAACTTCTACGACAATTCAATCCAACAATATCGGATGCCGATGCAGAAAAGACTGCAACAAGACTTTACGAGTCTACGAAAGGAGGGAAAGCTAAACGAGCTTCAAAACGATTCCGGAGAGGCCCGTTTTGGTTTGGAGGATCTGAATCGTTGATGTTCAATAAGCTCGAAGAGATTGCAAATCAAGACATTCCTCGCACTCCGGTTTTGGGATGTGCAATAACGGAAGCTTTGATGAGGACGAATCTAGACAAGTCGTCTTTTATGACATCTAGAATCAATTGGGCGATTCAATCGAGTGGAGTTGATTATCTTCATTTGTTGATTGTTTCAATGGAGTACTTAATACAGACATATAAACTAGATACTAGGTTATGCATCACAGTACACGACGAGATACGATATTTGGCGAAAGATAAAGATAGATATAAAGTGGCAATGGCATTACAAATCAGCAATTTATGGACGAGAGCAATGTTTTGTGAGCAAATGGGAATTTATGACATTCCACAATCATGCGCGTTTTTCTCGGCGGTTGATGTTGACACGGTACTGCGAAAGGAAGTGGATGTGCCATGTATAACACCATCTCATCTCAATGCAATACCGCCGGGTGAAACAGTTGACATTGGAAAGTTACTTAAAATGACCGCAGCAAAACTGAAAAAAGTCAGGACAGAAATTGATTTGAGTGCAATACCTTACACGGCGCGAACTCCAGTGTTTAAACAAATGGAGTTGCATCAGCAACTGCTACTTAGGCAACTGAAAGAAAATGCTCCAATACCTAGTAGCGATTTAGGTTATCTCAGTGCTCAAATTAGTAAATCGGGAATACCTACATATCGATAACAGTAGCATGTCGGGGGCAAACTGATCCTAACTGGGAATCTATGATTTGCCTTGCTGACATTTCCCGTTCTATCTTTGCTTTTTTGGTCTGTCAATATCTATTGCTAGAATTGACTTTTTTTGTCTTGGTTTCTTCCTAGAAATCAAAACAAGTCACTCTTTTATGTCTTAGTCACTCCTTGACTCACGTTCTCTATTGATGATTCGTCATATGTCGCTCGTTTCCGTCGTTCATTTCGTACTGTGTTCGGTTTATTCGTTTGTTTGCTTTTTCAAGTCACTCCTTTGCGTCGTTCCTTCTGGTAAATCCATCAAGTCGTTCTTTTCAGTCACTCTTTCAATTTTCTTATGCTTTAATCCTTCGGTTGTTAATGTTAGCTTATGTTGCTTTTATGATGTGAATGGGATGTTCAAGTGCTGAACATGTAGGTACTGCTTCCCAATTTTTGTTTTGTTATATGGTTTTATTTATCCGCAATCTTGATCTTTTACGTTTAGATTATAGGATTCAAATTTTTATGTGCTTTTGTTGCTATGTGCTTATACGCTTATGTCAATGTTTTCGTTTCTCAGTGTTCGCTTTTTTCTGCGAGGGTGGGGGTTGGTAGAAGTTTGAGGTTTATTTATTTTCCTAGTTATTGTATTTGTATTTGTATTAATTTTTATTTTTTTTTCCAATTGATTTTCGTTTCGTACTTAACTTGTAAGATACTGCTCAGTAGAAGGGAACCCATCCTAAACTTTCGGTTAGAGTAATTCAAATTTGATCAGTAGGCTAGAAAAACGCACCACTATAGATAAGAGATAAATTTCGTGGATTCCGAGCATCGTTAATCCATTGATTCACTACTGCTTCGGCGCTAAGCGTATTAGAAAGCTTTTGGCGAACTACAGTCAATGCTCGCTCAGCTTCAGACGAGTTCTCAGTTTTAGATCGTGAAGCTGTTTCAGTGGTAGCCTCTGCTCTAGCCGACCTAGCTCGGCTGGGCCGAGTCGACGGAGTGTCAGTTCCTTGAAGTCGTTGCCTTCGCAATGGGGATATGGTCCTACGCTATTGTTAGTAGGCAAGTAGTTTATCAGATCACACATTCTTACCAAGAATATAAAGGATCGTATCGCAACACTTCCAAAATAGTCATAATGTTATCCGTTTCTTCCCTCAAAACTCCTAAAACAAACCCACAGCATCGTCTGAAAACTCCTTCAGTACCGCTTATTCCCATCCCGTCAACAATATCTCTCGTCAGTCTGAACGGCACAGTTTCTGGTATAGAAAATACTCGACCTTGATCAAAAGCTACCCCGAGATCAATGTGCACCGGTTCTCCTGAAAGTGAATCCAACAAAATGTTATTGAGATGTCTGTCCCCGAGTCCTAAAATGCTTCCAACAATTGAAATTGCAGCTGTTCCACGAGTGTATGCAGTTTTAGCTTGCAACCACAACCGCGGTTTATTGAACTTTTCAAAAAAGAAAAGCTTCAGTACTGGGTGTATTCTCGATTCAACTTTTTTGTACTCATTCAGACGGATCTCTGCCGATTTCGTTTGAGCATCTCTTATTATAGTTCGAGCTGTGTTAAGACTCATATCTTTGGGGTAATAGTTGCAATGTAACGGCTGTAAAACATCCATCAAAGCAACTGTGTTTTGAACAAACTCAATGATACCGGAAGTATGAGTCAACGGTATTACTTTATAAGTACGAATTCTCAAGTTGCGCTGTCGAGTATTTTCCTTCCGTTGAAGAAAGCTGTTAACCTGCTCAAAAACCTGTTCCATAATCGCGTCTTGTCGTAGATCATCTTTACCTCCTTTGATCTAAAGATTTCTGTTAAATTCCAAATTCTCGCACATTCAAAAAGTAACACAACTTACAAGTACTTTGTATACAGACCCGTCATCAGCTTGGAACGAACAAGCTTTTGGTCTACTAAGTCCAGAGGCCAAGTAAACATCTGGAAGTATAGACACAATTTTTGGCACATTGGAGTAGTTATGATCAGAGCGCAATGATATATGCATTGTCGGAGAGGGAATTCTTATTTGACCCAAAGAGTTTATCCACCATTCTCTGTCAGGAAACAAGTTGACTGTAATATTTTTCCGTTGTCGATCGCTAAATGTATGCTGAGCAAGTTTGTCTGCTTTCTCGGAAAATTTGGATACAGGTTCAAGATAAAGATTACTGTACTCGCTCATACTTTTCAATTTGAGCCATATTGCCTCTGCCGCACGAGATCGTAAAGATGCAATTTCATCTGTTCTGGCTTCATCAGCGCTAGATAGTAGCGCAAATAACTGATATAAACAATGGTAAGGGTGATGTCGACATAATCGTTGAACAAGGCTCGACAACAGTTTCTGAAAAGTGGATTTTTCGTCATAACTTAGTCGTGAAGTGAGCTGATTGATCCAATTCGCAAGTTTTACTGTAGGCACTGCAGCAAGTCGTGAAGCTGCAGCTTGATTCGCCTGTTCATCGTCAGAGTTTGCTAACCATAGAGAGCAAAAACGGAAACTGTCTTCTTCGTATCTGTCCGAGACAGTTATACTCATGAGATAACAGATTATACTTTGCTGCAGAAATGTTTCTCGAAGAGTAAGAAGCCTTTGGTATTCAGCATCGTCGGACTCAAACATTTTTTTTGTCTGATTGTAACTCGTACGTATTCTGTGTCGTTCTTCTGAAGTAGTTGCTTTTGACAAAAGGGGCTTTATTTCCTCAAGCTCTATCATCTTATCCTTTCTCAGTGTTAATATTTGCTGAAAATCTGTTGTCAAGGACGAACTATGCAGCTGCGTATCACAAAATATTGCAAATTCGTGAAAAACTTGTGATTTAAGATTTCCGTCCGTAAGCTCATCAACTTTAGCTATCGCCGGTTTCAGATAATTACTATGTATTTCGTCCGCATGTTCTTCGCGGGCACTTGATATCCAACGAGCCTTAAATAGTTAGCAAAAGTTGTGAGATAAGAGAAGCGTGCATACCAGTTTAGCTAGTACAGTAGAAGTGTGAACTTGTAAGTTTTCCTCTCTCGGTTGAGAATTCGGTTCTTGTAAAGAGAGTTGTTTGAGTGATTGAATGGCCAAAGTTTTGTCTCCCTTTTCCCAAAAAACATCTGCAATTTCCATGCGAGAAGCACGATAAAGCAGTTGATAATGCTTCCTGTCTGCATTTAAAGCCAAACTTTCAAATCTGAGAGACAGAGAAATAGCCTTTTGTATTTGCGCACCCTGCAGAGCGAGTTGCACCGCTTTAATATAAGTTTGAGCGGCCGCTGCTCTGAACATATCTTTGACCGATTGGTAACGTTCTGTGTCTGCGTTTGCGAACATTTCGTATATTTTGATTCGTGCAGTCAATACGTCTTCCACGTTATCAAACCTACAATATTTAGCTGTTTGCTTTACTTTTGTCTCTCAGAATTATTCACCTAGTATCAAACGCCCATTTGAAGTGCGAATTTTGATTCTCCATTAATCTAACTAGACTGTCGTAATTGAGTCCGCTCCACACGTTCTGAACATCCGATAACACAGTTAACACTTCTAACAATTCACGCACATCAGATTTAGTGAACACGGTTTTCTCAATTAGGAATTGTTTCATTGTTTGTATTCTAGTATCGCGGAAAAGCGTATCGTCCATTAGAGTAACCTTCTCATTTTGCAGAGAATGTTTAATCTGCTTCAAAACATCGTAGATTACTGCATTTCTAGAGGTAGGCGCAGCGGTACTTTCAAGATTCCATTGTCCAAGCTTCCATGCAGATTCGTAAAATTGATCATTGTTCGCAACAACCGTTCCTGATTCTTGAAACACCATAGATAAGCCGTTCATACCCACTCCAGAAAACGCCTGATATATTCCGGACATGATAGACGGTATGCTTGTGCGACTACTTCCATAGGACTCGTCAAGCATTGCACCGTAATATGATAAACTTCTCCATCCATCATGCTCAAATTCTGAAATGCTAAGAGCAGACTGGATGCCGGGCACCATTTGTACGCCATACAATGCATCCGGATCATCAATAGACTTATAAATATCAGTCAAGTATTCGGAATAGAGGTTGTTGCTGTTTTCTGAAGCCCATAAAAGTTCGCAAATATAAAGAGCGCAGCTATACATTTTGCATACGAGAGAAGCTTTGATCATTTCTGCAAAATCAAGTCCGTCAATACAGTCTATGCGCGCTAAAGCATTTTGAGTTTCTGACAGAGACTTGCTCTGTAAATATACGTAGGTAGAAATAAGTAACGAGGCACTTTTAACGGTATTGGTTGATATCGAACGAAAACAAAGATTAAACAAGTCTGTAACTTCTTGTGACTTCAAATCCTTTATAACAAACTCATTCAATAAATAGCCAATCACAGATTCTGCAAAATCATCTGTGAAATAAACTACCTTTTTGATCTCTCCAAATATTTCATTACCATCTTCGATCAGTATGTCACATAGCCGTTCAGCTGCTTTGCATGTCCACAACGGATATGCGTCACCATTTTGTAGGCGTTTATGCATATCCCTGGCAAGACCTGAAATTAAAGAGTCTTGATCATTGACGCTAGTAGCTGTGAGAGATTGATACTCGCAACCAAGAAGCACATATTCTGGGACAGGGGATTCAGTCTCTGCATCTGTATATTGTAAGGAGTGCATTGTTTGCAGCAAGGTGGACTCCAATAAGCGAAGTTTTGTGGAATTCTCTGAGTCTAAACGGTGAGCTATTTCAGTAATAATATGATAAAGAGGCGGCAAAGACTGATCATGATGATCACTGGCATGAGCTCCAACATCCAACCAGCTTATTGAAGGAACTCCGTGAGTAGCATACTCCTGCCCACAAACACAAGCGGTCCATATCAGAAAAGCGTTTGGCACATTTTGAGTGTAACATATTCTTAGCAGCTCAGAGGTCATCCGTATCGATGCTCCATTTGTTGGAACCAAGGATTTCATCTCTATTTTTCCACTTTCCAGCTCTAAAGCTAAGATTTTCAAGGCATATTTCTTTGCTTCCACATCTACCAGACAGTTTTCACAGATTATTATATTCTGAATATCATCCACCGTCCATAAAGGTAAATTGTGATACGAGCGAGAATTGAAGTAGACTAAAGATTTCAGCCATGTATATAACTTGACTTCCTTATCCTGCTTTTCAGCAAATCTCTCCACAAGAAGCAGTATTCTATTTTGATATTTGGAGAAAGCGGCTGTGAAGGTTTGCGCTTTCCAGAGACTGGACTTTTTATGATACGCTATCTGCGCATGATACGCAATCTGTACAATAAATCTAATGAACAACAGAGGCGTAGGATTAAAAATTTGTCTCACATAGAAGAAATGAACAATTTCAAGCACAACAATAAAGCAGTCTTCGTATCGTAAAAGAGGGATTATTGCCTGACAACAGACTCGAGCCACATAGATGCTGTTCTGCCTGATATCGGTCAATGCCAATGACAGCTTCAAAATCTGCAAGGTTCTTCTGTATTGCATAGCATTGATACATTTGTTGAGTTCATCCAGAATAATACGAAGCATAAAAGCTTCAGACTTTGTATCATGCAAACCGGCTGTACGCATCCCAAATTCTTGAAGTAATGACTCAAACACTGTTATTGTAACTGACGCATCATAATAAGGCTGGTTTATCACAGTAGTCGCCATTATCTCATCTTCGCCTCCAGATAGCTCATTCATTAATGTCCAATTTTCTCCTGCTTTCTTTGATAGTTTTGTGCTTTTTAGTGCTTTGCTCGTGAGTGATTGGGTGTCAGTCAAAATTAGGGTAATTGCACAAGCACTCAAGAAATTGTCAGAGCACAGCTTCGGAATATCAAGAGTAGATTTAAATTTCTTTGACAGTTTTTGGAAGGCGGTTGTATTCATGTAATGGGCGGAGAGTGAAGAATCCGAGAAAGTGAGGAAAGCACTAATATAAGCCATAATACGGCTAAATGATAATCGAATTATATCTGGAGGATCAAGAGCTATCTCTTGCGTGATCCAATTCATTTGGTCATCGTAGAAGTCATCGAAAAATGCTATTAACTGAGCAACAATCTCGGACAAATTCGCCGTTAAAAAGTCAGTTTCCGATCTATAGCCAAAAAGATCAAACTTTATCAATTTAATGGACCGGCGATTCTCAAACCAGCTAAATATAATCTGAGAAGCGAACCTTTCAAAAAGATGACTTGACTTCTCCATCTGTAAAGATTTTGCAACAAGATCAAAGCCAAAGGTTACGTAAGATTCGATTACTTGCACCTGTGATAGTTCCACCAAGTGGTATATTGCATCCCTTGTAAGCACAGGGGAGGCAGTCGCAGCTTTTGCCGTGCAACAGACATTAACTATCAGTCCTTCAGAGAATGTCGAAGCAAGATTTCCGTGAATTGCATTATATAACCCGTTATGATCGTGTCTGGGAAGAACGTTAAAAAGACTAGTTAGCTGCATCACCGCATTGTATTGTACACGGATGTCGGGATCCTTCAGAAACTCTAGCAAATAACTGATTTCGGAAAAATCCAACTCGCTAGCATTTTCGCACACCATTTTGGATAATAACTTTGAAAATTCGACTCGGCTCAGGTACGACGCAAGATTGTTTTCCATGATGATTTTAGCAAGCCATCTGTATATTGTACAGCCTATTTCTAGACGAGACACTTCTTGACTTTTGACGTTAGCCCAATATTGGATGGTAGCCGCAAGTAAGCGTGTGCAAGCTATCATTGTAATTTCTGATCGTTCGTATTGATATTTTTGTAAAACTCTTTCTCCTACTAGACGAAGAGAAGCATCTGCCATTTCGAAATTGTAAGAAGAGTTTATGTCCTCCATCAAAACTTGATCCAAAATTGGAAGTATCAAAAAGAAAATCGCCGGTTTTAAATAGCCAATGTAAGCTAAAATGTCTGCAATGCCATTACCTCCTGACCGAGATCTAATCATCCGACATCGACAGATTACGACAGTCTGGCATCGCTGTGTAATAAGGTCAAATTTTGACGGGTACCAACTTTTACAGATATTTAAAATGTTGAATTCTCGGAGTGATCGCTCGGAGCGATTCAGAGCTCCAAATTCGTCATCTCGCGCCGCAGTTCTATGCTTCTCATCCAAAAGTATGTTAAAATAGTGAGTCTCGAAAACTTTCAACAAACTTCCAAATTTCTGAAAAGCTTGATCTGGCAATTTGGTAAAATCTAAAGTATTGCAAATTTGCAGAAATTGGTTCATAGCTTCACTCATAGATTCTGCATCAAAATATCCAGGGCTTGCTAATATATCCAAGAGTCTCAAAAGCGGGGACGTAGAAATTGTAAAAATGTTGCGCACTCTCGAACTATCCACATCAAGAATGCCATTTAAAACCTTGAGAGCAATGAATGTGACACCAAGTGCATAACTACCACTTTTGGATTTGTTTTCTAGATCATCTGATGTGTCAACGAGATCATTGAGTAAAATCGAAAGTTGATCGAGTAGCGCTTGAGCTCTCGTGTTGTGAAAAGCTTTTTTCTGCGCTCGGGTGTGCGATGAGCGTGCTTCGTCCGGTTCACTAGTTTGGCGACAATAGATCATGAGATCTATGAGAGGGCTGTCTTCATGGAGCTGAATCAAGAATTCTACATTCTCAAGCGAACTAAACTCAAAAGGCAAAACTATACTGCTCTCATTGCTACCAACAGCCTCATGATGAACTAGTCGGAGAAGCAACCGAGATACAGATTCTAGCTTGAGTTCATAGAACAATTTAGTAGAAGTAGCGAAGTAATGCAGCTTTGCAAATACCCATCGCAGAATCGAGTCTTGAATTTCTGCAGAACCACGCAAAAACGTTTTCTTCTCGAATGCTGTCAGGACAGTACTCCATAGAAGTACAGAGTATTCGTCAAGTTTGGCAGGACCTAATGTATCAATTGATTTCAAAATGGTGTCGATCGTCTTCGATGCATTCTCCAAAGATACTATGCCAGTACTGAGAAGTCTCTCCAGTAAACAGCAACAAGCTGAACTGGTTTTATTGGACGTAACTCTTCGGGCGCAAATTTCCCACACCTCAAACCACTCCGAAGAATACTTCGAGTGCGTAGCTTCAACGCTTCTGGTGTGCACAGCTAAGGCTATCATTGCCCATGACGCAACCTCAAAATTGTCAGAAGCTGCATAATTACCTAGGCTCTGTAAATAGCGGACACTAAAATCTATTTTTCCTTGTGGTGCAAGCACCGTGAACACCAAAAGCTGTAGGAATGGTACCATTTGGCTTTCCGAAACATTAGCAAGATGATTTATAATAGAACCATTTTGAGATTTGTCCGTGCCAACAAAATCGTGAGTTCCATGTGTGGTAGTGGAGTCGATCAGTTTTCTTCGCTTGGATGAATTATCTCCTGTAAGCTTTTTGAAGCCATCTACAACTATAAGTTTGAGATACAACTTGTAATACATTCAATCACTCACCATTCACGTTAGACTTGGGTAAAAATAGACTCAAATCAAGATATTCAATACCTTTTGATAGAAGCATTAACTCAAGCCAAGGTCCCATACCCTTTTCTTTCGAAAGACAGAAATTTTTGGTTTGTAACCAGTCCATGCCAACGTTCTCTTTTTCAAGAAAAGTAATGTCGTCAAATTGAAGTTGATCTCGAGGTAATCTATCAAGATAGTCCGATAATATACAGAACATTAAACTTCGCACCGGTTCATCTGTTTCTTTTGGAAAAGCTTCAATAGCTGGGATTAAATAAATGACAGTAATAGCCAGCTGGAGCTTTAAAGGGGCGGTCTTTACGCTCCATAGATTGGCAACTATTGGAATAAGATCAGAAGCTGCAAAAGAATATTCTTCTAAAAAATTAGTAATGGCAATTGATAGCAATTTGTTCATACAGTAGAAAACATTAGAGTGAGCTCTAGATTCCATTTTGTGACACTTAAGAAAGTTGAGTAACGATTCGTAGAGTTTTCTAAATAGATGATTATCTCTCTCGTCAGAGTTACGGTCTTGGGAGAGTCCACCGAAGAAATATTGATGCCTTGCTGAGCTCAGTAGCAGCTTTAAGCAGGACAATAGCTCTGAAGTCTCAACTCCAACTCGAGTGTTTTCAGTCAAGCTAAGGTCTATTCCGTTGGCGCAGAAAATAATCAAATCTTTCCAGGTTGCCTCGGTCATGTGTTCCACATGAGCAGAATAGCTACAGATAGCTTTTAAAGCACGAACATAATTAACACTAATCGCGTCAATCAGTTTTCCTTCATAAAAAGTTATTTGATTTATATGCCTTATTAATGCAGATATTGTTTTAGACCGAAAAACCTGAACACCATCTTCAACGGTCATTCGAAGAGCCGTTGAAGCCTTGTTGAGTCGGTCAACAATCGGAGCATCTTTGGTACCGTGAGCTCGCATATAAAGTTTGAGTTCGGTGAGGATAGACTGAAAGAGTCCTTCAAGAATTTTGTGATAACTCTTGTCGTCAATTTTAAGGCCTCCACGATTTATAAGACGAACAATCAACTCGGAGCCCTCAGCTCTCTCTCGAAGTTTATCCGATGTAATTCTGTCTTTAATAAATATTAGCATACACTAAGATTGATATCAGGGCATGACATACCATAGATAGTAAATAATAAGTTACCTTCCATGGTGCAAAACTGGTCGCTGGTACAAAGTGAAGACAAGTAGATCGTAAACAATTAGCGGCAATCTGCCTGCAGATTTTTTGCTCTTCAAACCATAAACAATCAAAAAAAGGCTCCTCTATATTTTAATATTTACACTGGTCTGGAGAGAACACATTGCGGGTTTGCGCTGTTCGACTTCAAGTCTCGTGAGCCATATGTTTTGAGAATACACGCGTTAACACAAACCCCTCAGCTTTATCGACGCGTCCAGGGGAAGCGTACCTGCGATGCACAAAACTAATCAACTGCGTAAAATTTTACACGCATGCAGTGTATGAAAATTGACTTGGCATTTATTTGAGCAATTATAATCAATAATTATGTGTGGGTTTCGTGCAAGTTGTCTTACTTTGGTGGCATAAAACGTCTTGCAGTTGTAGTAGGACAAAACATGTTAAGACAAACACAGCTTTTAGTATGTAGTATTACACTATTAACAGTACGCATACAATTGTGTTTAAAAGCTATGAAAGAGTCACGAGAAAGAACTTCGCAATCCGAGTGAATATCAGTATTCAACGTCATATTACGAATGCAAGACCGCTGAAAGTAAATAAAGACCGCTAATGAGAAGAAGAGTATGAATAATTGAGGAAGTTAATCCGGGTGGGCTATGACAGAAGCCAAATGGGCAGTAATCTACTAAGAATAGCGATCCGCCTCAAAATCAGAAACATGGAGCCGTTCTTTCTTTTCTAGTCCGAGAACGGTCCGCTAAGACATTCCCAAAAGCATCTGTTTGTCGACGGTCATTTATTAAACCCGACTAGACAAGCGCCTATCATTCAGATGTATAGTTTTTTTCTAGCCTTTGAAGGCGACCAATGGTAAAAACAAGCGCAACAGGAGATTGCTAGCTCCTGATGACTAGCTTCTAGAACACTTGGCTAGCCGTAGTATGTTTGCCTTCGCTCGCCGCAACTTGTTTAGATCGTTCAAGATGACGTCAGGGCGTGTCGTTTCCCCTGGATGGCCAAATAAGATTATTCCGTGAGGCGCTCATGGAAGTACGTTATTGCGGCTGCACTCTATGGTACAGTACATGGTTTATTGTTGATCTCGTGCCATCTTATTTTCTGCTTTTAAATTCCTTATTGTTTTTACAAACTACTTTGAAGAGAGGCAAACACAAATCTAGACTTTAAAACTAATTTGTACGCGCTTTTGCAGCTTTAGCGGGCATTAAATGTGAGTATGTTTCAAACGGCTCAGCACTCCTCAGTGTACTCAACTCGCCATGAATTACCGGTCACCAGTGAGACACTATTCTTCGCAATGCGCACAGATATCAAATTTTCCCGAACCATGGATGGGGAAGTACTTGGAGGCAGCTAAGCCTCCTCCTCTCAAATTTACATAAAAGCCTCGTAGGTTCCTGCGATGACTTGCAGGCCGTTGTCTTTGTCGTTGCATCCTGACACATTGTCTTAACATGAATCTCTCAATATCAATACTGATTGTGCTGGTTGCCCTTAGCGGTCATGTATCGGGAATTGTGCAGAACTCTGTGTTTAGCGGATTTGCAAAGCATAAAACTCCGCATTACTTTCCGTCATCTAAATATTCTGTATCTCCAAGGAGAACTCACTTCACTGTCGCTTCCGTATCATATTGGGCGAAAGTAACAGACTTTGATGCCCAGCGATCCAAATCGCCGTCTTATGTTGATTCTAGAAGAGCGCCGGTGACTTTCTGCCCAATTGGAGACTACTCTTTTTGGTTTTATGGCTTACAGGGGTCCAATTCGGGTTATGCTTCTTCCTCTTTTGCTGTCGCGCGCTCATCGGATCATCCATCATGGGCTTCTGATTACACTAAATTCCCTGACGATGGTTCGAGCTATCTGATTCCTACCTCACCCGAAGAGATGGCTACCTATTCTTTTGCTGCTAAACTCCCTCTTCCTCGTTCCAATTGTGCCATGATATCTTCCACAAAAGCAGTACAGTTTTGGGATTCATGGGTTGATTTTGATTCACGAGGCTCTTTTTTGATTGAGTATGAGCTTAATGCTGCAAATAATTCTTTGTCAGTCACTCGTTTCCAAGATTTATATAGCTCTGCATCGAAGTCTCAATATTCCTATGGTCTATTTGCATTGATGACCGTTAATCGCGTGGTATACATGTATGCGCTTGCCCCGAATGGTCAAGACGTTTATTTGGCATCAGCTCCAGCATTCTACATTGCAGACAAATCCCGGTGGCAATACTGGAAAAACAGTAGTCAAAGATGGTCTTCATTAGAACCAACCTCCAACCAAAATAACAAGGCCGATGCAGTCTTTTCTTTGTCCAGTGACGAGAAATTTGTATTGGCAGACGATCTCAAAAATGCAGGTGCTTCGATCTTCTTTTCTGAATATCACAATGCCTATTTGATGATCTATGTTTCTACTTCAGACACAAGCGAATACATCATTGAGTATGCCCCGACACCTGCTGGTCCATGGTCGAAGGAAAAGAAAATGCTCTACAAAGATACAAAAAACAACCTTAAAGCTGCTCTCGTGACTCCTTATATGTTTAGCACGCCTGGAAATGCTGGCAACTCAGGAAAGTATCTTTTGCTTACTCCGGCTTCTCCAAATTCAGAGTATGATGCTTTAACATACAAACTTTCGTTTGCATAAGCTTGGTGAAATGTATGAAAGTGTTTTTTTGAAAAAAGGTTGACGCAGGATTTGCGATTTTTGTGAAAGTTTTGTAGAAGTTTTTGTCGAGTATGTGAGCTCGCTTTTGAAAATTATGATACAAATTTTCACCAACAAGGTAATGATATTAACATAGGATCCTTCAGTTAGCAAGACGCTGCACTAATTTAATAATGTGTGGTTTTATAAATGAAACATAAGCAACCGTTTAGCTCGAAGTGGCTGAGTGGAATTCACTAGATGTATGTACCCAGAACAGTCAACTGTCAACAATACTTAGCAAGTTTTCGTGTTATTTTATTGTTTCAATGAAGGTCGTATTAAATATGCATTTAAAGTACATTTACAATCTTTTAATCATGCACTTGAACACTACATATCAATTAGGCAGTCTGAGCCGATTCAGAATTAAATAATTTTAATGAAGCGGGCTGCACTTGTACGGTTTTGCATGCAGCATTTAGAGACATCTATGATTCACTCACTAGTAACACAGTTTTTTGCCAAAGATAAGCCCGTTATCACTACTTTTGAAAAAGTGAATGTTTATCTAGAGTGACTCAACTTATTGGTACTCAACTTATTGGTTTTTCAAACGCCGCACCGTCGCCGCCATATTTTCCTCTCTATTTTTTTATAAAGGGAAATTGGTTGCTTCACGGATGCCTAAACTACAGCAAGCGAGCAAAAATAGATGTAACTCTCTTCAGCACTTCTAATAAATAGCTACTTAAACTCTTTAGTGTACCCTATACAGTATCTTAGATTGACTTGCTAGCACTGATAGCAAACTCGTTTCTAGAAATTGATCTGAAACGACATTTTTGATAAGCTTAAACTCCATCACTGAAATACCTTCAGCGATCAAACTGTAATAAGTATAACTATTAAATTAGCAATGCTGTTTGCAGTTCAATAGCAAACCCGACGACCTTGATATAAATTCTAATCAATAAAAAACAGATAACTATAAGTATCGAAAACTTCGGCCTTTCCATTTCCAAAAAACTGCATTACTGGTTAGTTTATCAGCACTCCGCAACATTATGTTTTTAGCATGATATTAAAAAGTTTACGGCTCATTTTTTACAATATTATAGAAATCATAAACTGAAATAACCACAAAGTTATTTATTTACGATATTAGAAAAATTTTAACTGAAATAATCACAAAGCTCTTTAGGCGAGACAGAACCCAAAAGAAGGCTTATGAACTTATGATGATCCGTTTACACAGCTGTAAGATAACGAAAAAAAGAATGGCAGACACAACCTATTCTTGTCACGTGCATATTGCATCCAATAAACAAGCTTTTTAGAGCGCACGGCTCAAATTAAACCGTATTTTTTAAATACATCAGTCGACAATCGTTTTTATCTATTAAGAGATTCAATCTCAGAAAATAAATTTGGCTCAACTACAGCTTCTCATATTCTCTCTACTTCAGCACAAGTAGTCAAGTAACGACTGATGAGATGAATGGTTAATCATTGGCGGATGTCAGACGTATGATCATTTAGCGACACCTTGGCAATTCTCATTCGAGTTATGCATTCATGTAGGTCGCAGACCACCAAATCTAGAATTCGTTGGCAAAAACAGCAAATCAATTTTACAGAATTCTATGAGGATATTTTTTTATTTCGCCGATTTCCGTTTTTACCTTTTCAGTGAATTGGTCCTTTTGGAAGGCAAGGGATCGCTCGCTCAAACTACTAAAAGCTTGTTTATCCCCTGAGAGATTTGTATTTGAAACCTAACGGCAAATTTGATAATTTTACCTAGATACATACACTGGAAATAACCAGAGCGGACTGATCAAAAGTCCTGGTTTTTTGTGCAATTCCTCCTCAACGATAGAAAGGTAAAATGATTAAAAAAAGTGACTTGGATATAATAGGAAACCACTGTGAATTATTGACGGCTTTAATGATAGAATAGAGCCAAGTTCTCGTTTTGGCTGCGAGAGACAAGCTAAATCAGTAATGAAAAAATTTGATTCGTCAGTTGCCTGCTCCTAAGCATAGAGTTAGCGCTCGAACCCTTCAAATCCAAAGCACAACGTTGATGCGGCGTGCACGTGGGGCTGAGGGGAGGCCACGAGGTAGAGTGTATTGGACGACAAGAATTCATAGATATCAAATCTGATAAGATTCTTGGGTCTAGACAAGCAAAATTTCTATGAGTATGATTTTGACAAAGGTAATCGGGTCATCTAGACAGAAAATTGGACCGCGATAGAGTTATAACAGATGACAGAACGCTTTTCATGTTTACTAAGAGCCAAGCACGCAATCGAGCTTGGAAACATATATCGGGCTCGGCACAAGCCTGATTTATCTCTTTATATAGTCTATATACTCCCAAGGTCTGTTTGAAGTCAAAATAAACATAAGAAAATTTTGAACCAACAATTGAGGCTGTATCTTCCCGAGTTGAAAGGTTCAGTATGAAATTCACTACTGCAGCTTTTGCGTTGGCTGCTACCTCTTCAGTAGCAGCGTTCACAGTTCATAATGTCAGTGTTGGAGAGGCAGGGTTTTATTTTAAACCTGATACGGTTATTGCTGAAAAAGGAGACTTCGTTCGATTCACTTTCATGAATAACGTATGTAATTACAGTCCACCAGTGTACAGAGTTTTTTAATAACTGTGAAACAGATTCATGGCGTTGCTCAAGCTACTTACGATTCCCCATGTGTTCCATACAAAGATTCTTCTTCGGACGGAGCAGATGGTATCTACTCGGGCCAGGTGTCGTACTCCACTGTCAACTTTGTTCCCGAGTACATTATCGAGATTAACGACACGAATCCCATCTGGTACTACTGTCCGGAGGCTTATCACTGTCAGAGCGGTATGACTGGTGTTATCAATCCAGGCAAAGGACAAAGTCTAAGCGATTTCACCGCCTCTGCGACACATGCATCAAAAAACATTAAGCCTGGAACTGAATTGGGCAATACTACTTTACCTGGTACTTCGTCTGAATCTGAAGGATCTCCTGCGTCAGCTTCGTCATTGTCAACCCTTCTGACATCAACGACTTCTAGTACTACTACCTCTGAAGCTTCTTCGACAGCTGAGACAACTTCTGCCGCAGTATCAACTTCTGAATCATCGGCTTCTTCTGAGTCGTCATCTTCTACTGAAGTTTCAACTTCTGCTGAACCGTCAACTACTGCTGAACCGTCATCTACTACCGAAGCGTCGTCTACTACTGAAGCGTCAACGTCAACAGCTGCGTCTTCCACGTCTTCAGCAGCCGCTGCTAGCTTTGCTGCCCTTAGTGGTTCGTCTTTGCTCGCTATGGGCGCTGCTATGTTCTTCTTGGGAGCATAAATGCAGCCTAACAAAAATTGCAAAAGCTACTGACGTAGTACCTATCTAGAAATATATAAAATACGCTAAACGTATCTGTGAGTAGTAGGTTCTAGAACTCATTTGGTTCACTATAGCATGGCAAGTGCATTCTCTTCTATTTTAGTGAGATAAGCTCCTAAGTCTGGCAATATACACTAGTGGACGGCAGGAGTGATATTTTCTATTACTAGTTGCATTTTGCTTTCCTTTTGCTTTGTTTGTTAAATAATCAGTATGTGACTCTGGTGAATGTGATGGAAAGACCTATATAATATTAACTAAATGATTGGTAAATATCATACCTTCAAACGAATATATATTTGATTATAAAAAGTGTTGTAATTTTTCGAGTCCGAGTAATGAAGCAGATGATAAGCAAAGCGTATCCCTGTCACGTGATGAAAAAGCTGTCCAGGATTTAAGGTTGAGCCGCACAAATAAAAAAATAATTTTGAAAGCTCCCAGCAAATTTCATCGCTCGCAAGACCTAGTGCTGTAAATTTTACTTGTATGCATTGAGAGTTCACCATTTCTAATTGAAGAGTCTGCTGCAGTTAATACGTCTCTTTTCAAAGTCAACTGTCACGTTTTGCATTTTATAATTGAATTACGGGAATGAGCACACAGCTGTCAACCATTTCCCCTGACACCCCACAAAATGCGTGTGCAGAATCGGTGACCACAGACACAGAGAAAGTGTCGGTTGACAATCTGATTTCTGCTCCGGATTCTGATGAAATTGACACATTTATTGCAATGTTCGGAGTTGACAACTCTGAAAGTCAAAGTTCCTTTTTCGCCCCAGAATCACAATCTATGATCGATGATGGAGAAACTGAAGGAAAAAGGAAACGCGATGAGAAGGAGGAACCACCAGAGACAAAAAGAAGCAAAACATTGCACGAGGAGGAAAATCTTTCAAGTGTTGATACACTACATGATGATTTGTTTGAAGACATGAGTACCGAGATAAAACACTCTGCTCAAGTTGATTCGAAGCAGGAGCAAGAGGAAATGGAGAGCGATATGAGATGGCTTGAGGAAGTTTGCAATGGCAGCGTGAACGAAGCAAATGTTACAAATGACTCTAATGAGAAACAGCCATCTTCTTCAGTGATAACGCCCCCGTACAGTTCGCCTGAACTGGAATCAGCGGATGCAAGCGCCAATCCTCAATTAGCTTCGATTACGTCGCCCGCAGGATATCCACTTACTGCCAATGCGACTCCTGATGGAAATAGTCCACCCCAGCAGCAAAACGAAATGGATGAATATTCTACTATAACGGTACAAGATGCTGCGATCCTTTCTCAAAATTTGAGCGACACAAAGTCGAAAATTCTGAAAGCTCACTCATTAGTGACCACTTACACTGCTCTCAAGTCCGCCTATGTTCAAGTCTGCACCATAAACAAAACTCAGGGGATTCAGCTGTCATTTTACAGACAGCGGGCTTCGGAATTGGAACGCAAATTTACTGCTGCGAACAGTAAAACTCGAGTTGCGAATAAGAAAGTGGATGAGCTCATGGGGATCATCAAGAGACTTCCAGACCAAGGGGAGATTTTACGAAAGATATCAATTTTGGAGAAAGAGCTTCAAGAAAAGTCAGCTGAAATTGAGAGACTGAAGTCTTTAAAGACTTCGGCATCCGAAGAAGTTCATATCATTGATGACGATCAACGGTTGGGCGAAATGCTGTCAAAAGCGACATGAAAAGCTTTCGTTGCATTATAATTTTAAGGAGTTTTTATTTGATTGTTTTACCATTTGCCGCTCCATGAACTGCATTTGTCTATTGTTTATATTGTTCGGGCTAAGGGACTCAAAAGTATATTTTTTTTTTAATATTTGCCTTTTTCTTCATTCTCATTGTTTTATTAAGCATTTTTGATTGTCAACAACATATTTGCTATCACTCGATCTTTGTTACAAAATGCATCAATTCAGTATTAATGTAATTGCTAATATCATTATAGTTCTTTAAAAGATCAAAGGTCCTAAAATCTTCGCAATTGACAGTTCCACGTGGCCAAAATTTGCACAATAGAGTTCTCCCAATTAAGAATCACGTAAATATAACCAACTTTACATAAGCAACCTTAAATGAGCGCCCTTGGGAGAATCTAAACTCTAAAGTCCCAAATTTTTTTCCATACTATAGAAAGTGGTACCATTGGATCTATCAAAATAAGTACCGAACAAGAGAAAAAATATACGGGATTGCAAGGCAATTCAAAGGTTGAAAAGCTTGAAGTTATAATACATGATTTGGCAGAAGATATACTCTAGAAATATAGAAACGAGAGCTATATGATGGACATTGATCAAGAACCTTTTGATTTTAGTGTTAGTATTGACGTCCATCCTGACGAGTCAATTCATGATGATTCGTTCTTTGAAGCACCACATGCTTCGTCAATATGCGCCGAAATGGACGATACAGTGATAATGCCAGATTCAGAACTAAAACTTGAAGAGGAAAAAGCTATTCAACAGCCGCCGATTTTGCAGCAAATGGCTTTGATGCCACGGCCAGGGGCTACGCAAACTGAGCAATCTCGAATATCAGCGTATGCAAGACTTGACTTTGCTTCGTTTACTTTTTATGTGCAAACGTTGCAAGTTGTTATGGGCAGATGGGTTGAGGCCATTGGTAGTGGTGGACATTATGATTCGACTCCAATGGGAAGGTCACGATCTCGAACACCTTCGAAACAGGACTCAAAGTCAGGTCTGGCAGGCATGGGAGCAGGACCGGTTCATAATTCTGCGACAATTGCTACACCTTCAGGCAAAAATGGTGGAAATATAGATGTTCATCTTGGAACTGCGAAAGCTATTTCACGAAAACATGCGCGGATATTCTATAATTTTGCAAATCAGCAATTTGAGTTTTCGGTGTTGGGTCGTAATGGTGCGTTTGTAGATGATGTGTTTGTTGAGAAAGGGTCTACGGTTCCATTACATCACGGGTGAGCAACTCCAAGAGGAAAAGGAAAAGAGTGTCAATTTACTTACGCTAATCAATTGTTGCAGTTCTCAAGTACAAATAGGCCAGATCAATTTTACTTTTTTACTTCCAAATTCTGGGAACATGAACTCTGGGGATTCTTCTCCACCACATCCAATAAAACCAGCCGATGCAATTTCATTTCGGGACGAACGAAGTTTGCCTCCTTTGGATGTTATGGTCGGCACTCCTGTTGACGAAGAAGTGAAAGCTGAAGAACAATTTATGGAAGACGTTCTTATGGAGGACAGTTTTATTGACGACTCTATGCAAATTGACGTCCAGAAAGATGAGCAAGTATTTGAACAGTTATTTGCTGAGCCTGTGGATGATTCAACTTTATTACCTTCTGAGCAACATATACCCATGGAAGATGTTATGTTTGATGCACAACCAATTCCTCAACAACAGCATTTACAAATTACTGAAGAACAGCTTACAGAGCATGAAGAAGAACCTTTACAAGAATCTGATCTTCGGATGATTGAAGCTCTTACTGGAAGTTCAATAGGTGCACTTGCAGATTTTTCAGCGGCTGACACGTCTATGGACCATATCCCTACTGATCCAGCATTGCTAATGACGACACCTCAGAAAACACCGAAGCCAAAGGCACGAAAAGATAGAAGAGATAGAACGCCTACGTCGCCGTCACAAATTCCTCCAGAGTACAGAGAGAAACCAGCCAATTCCTACTCGAGCTTAATAGAAATATCACTACGATCTTATGCTACGGAACGGGGTATGTCATTATCTGAGATCTACACAGCAATTCAAACTCTGTTTCCTTATTATCAGTATGCACCATATGGATGGCAGAATTCAGTCCGCCATAATTTGTCTCTTAACAAGTCATTTGTGAAGATTGCGAAAGAAGGAAAAGGGTGGCTGTGGGGCCTTGACGAAGAATTGTGCCGTGAACGAGAAGCAAAGAGAAACAGACCGTTAGTGAAAGAGCGCAAGGAGCAAGAACGTCGTGAACGTAAAGAACGCGAGCGAAGAGAGAAGGAAGAACGAGATAGGAAAGCGCGTGAAGAAAGAGAAGCTTTGGAAAAAGAGCGAAAGGAGCGAGAAAGGTTGGAAAAAGAAAGAAAGGAAAAGGAATTTGCAGAGAAGAAAAAAGCGCTGGCTGTTATTGCTCAAGCTGCTGCTGCCAAAACTGGCGCAAATGGGGTGGCTGGTTTGGGAGGACAGTTTGGTACAGCAATTGGTGATGCAAAGAAAGGAAAAGCGCTTGGTGTTAATTCTGGGGTTTTGAAATCACAAAATGGAAAACCAGCCATTAATAAGGACACTCTAAAGGCACTACAGCTTTTGCAGCAAACAATTACAGCACAATTGTCTGCGGGAAACAAAACAGGATCAACTTCTGCGACAGCTGGGCCATCAGCAGCGCGGCCGTCTGTTACAAGTGCGCCTATAAGAAGTGCTAGTCCTGCTATATCTACGCCTGCAAGATCAGGTACTGCATCGCCTAGTCCAGCACCTAGCACACCGGGAGGAGCAAAGAATGTTAACGCTCTGATGGCGGCAGCCTTAGCAGCCGCGCAAAATAAGACAGGTGCAAAGCCGGTGGTGAAGCCGCCAGGAACGCCACAAAGTACTCCACAGCAAAACGCAAAGGCAGCGGCTATTGCGAAAGCGCTGGTTATGACGCTAGCACAGTCAATGGCTAAACCGGGCGGTGCTAAGCCGAACGGAGTTGCGAATGCAAGCAGACCGACGGGGGGACCTAGTGCAAACACAGGAGCATCGTCCTCGACATCATCGACAAATACAGGTCAATGAAGACGACGATAGAGTGATATCATTTGAGAGTTTTAGAGTTGTTGTTTGCATGTTTTTTTTTGGAAAGAGGCGTTTAAAGAGTCTAGTATATATTTTTGTTTTTGGGATGAAAAGAAAAGATCATAGATTTGGGTTTTATGTAAAAAGGGAGTAAAAGTTGTATGATAAATGGATGCAGGAGATGAGAATAAGGGCATTGGGACTAGACAGATTTTAATAGATATGCTACTACGAATTTACTGCTGGGTTGAAGCATTGTCATTGAAAAGAAGACCAAAGAACCCCGACCGCCATGTGGACAGATAAACAATTAAACAAAATAGACGAATAAGACAATGCTGCAATAATTTTAATCCTCGTGTTTTCTATCAGCCAAAGGCACACGGGGCAAACAACCTTATGCAGAGTCTAGACTGAGCAAACACGAAGGGAAAGTGAAGGTTTCACCAAAGTCCGAGTACCAAATCTCCAAGATTTAAGCGCAGGAACTACTAGTCTCAATCAGGCCTAGCTTGTCCTATAATTAGCGGTCATAATTTCAAGTCCCCGTTTGATGGGCTGGTTATCTATCCTCGTGCGGCTTTCTTTTATTTGTTTTACCGAGCCCTACACCGCAGATATCGGCGAATTCTAATCTGGGAATCTTGCACAAACTTCCGATGCAAAACTCTGTACTACGAGGTCCCCCCTGAGGCGTTTGTCAGCACAATGTTTATGCAAAAGTCCCAAAAGAACAGGAAGCCAAAGAAAAAAAAAAGTAGAAAACTTTAAAAACTTTAAAAACTTTAAAAAAGAGAAATAGGTCCGTTTCCATTTCCTGATTTAGCGAGAAGTGCGGAAACGGGCTTGTGCCTTGTGTTTTGTGTCTGTGAGACTTCAAACGGCCCCGGGTTCGCGCTTTTTTTTTCACAAGTCAAGTTTGTATTGCAGTGGTTTTCTCTTCTTTCGTTTGTTTGTTTGTTTACTGGCGGCGTGTGTAAATTTGAAGTAGTAGTTGCTCTGGCGGGAAGAACTCACTCAGTGCTTTTCTGTGTCTGAATTGCGGATAACCAGCAGCACCATACAGCCATCCAATTAAATTACACTGTGGACTGAAATGGCGACAATTATTGTGGGCGGCGGCATCATCGGGCTTTCCTGTGCGTATTACTTAGCTCAGGCGCCTCCAGAGACCCGACCAGACCGAATCATTGTCGTTGATACTTCTCGGAGGCTCTTCACCTGTGCCTCTGGCCGAGCAGCTGGCTTCATGAGCCGGTCCTGGTTCTCGCGACCGACCGTCTCCCTCGGCGAGCTTTCTTTTGTTCTGCATGCAGAATTAGCTGAAATATACAACGGAAAGGACAAATGGGGCTACAGACCATCGCAGGCGTTTTCAGTCGCCCCGAGACAAGAACCGGAAGCGCTCACGGCGACAGAGTACATAGAGCTCAAGCGGCAACGGTTACAGAAGCAATGGGAAGCGCGGGTAGCTGCTTTAGAAGCCGCGGGTAGGAATACTACAGGACTTATGGGCCGGAAACATAGTCGGTATCGGTGGCAACAGCAAGAACTCAACGAAGAACAGCAGATTTTCGCTGCCGAACCGGATCCTCCAGATTGGCTGTTCTGCGACACTGACAACACTTTTCAAATCTCCGACGAAGGGGAATGTGCCCAAATGTACGTGTGTTCTTTGGTAAACTGTTGTGTGCTAAATGCTGACGATGCCATAGAAATCCTTATGACTTGTGTCAGTTTCTACTAGACCAATGTATATCAGCAGGCGTCGAAATTTTCCACCCATTTCAACTACAATCCGTCTCCGTCGACAAAGCCACAGGAAAGCTCTCAAACGCTGTAATGCGTGACCTACACACGCAAAGAGAAACCATAATCGCAGACGTCGCAAACATCGTCGTCGCAGCTGGTGCATGGACACCAAATGCGTTTGCAACTATCTTTCCCGACGCTCAGTTTGTACCGGCGATAACCTCTCTAGCTGGGTTTTCTATGATTGTCACCTCGCCTCTATCTCCTTACACAGGCAAAGCAACACCAAAAACATCAGGAGAAAGTGATACCCGCGGTTCCTCCTCCGCCATTTCCGAAGAAGGAACAACTAACGACGTGAACGACGACTACTCAAGTACCACATCTAGTAGTTCCATAAGCGTACATCCAGACGGCAAACCAGACACATTCGACCTGACTCCTGTTCGCAACGCACTTTTCATAAGATCATCTATATACTCAAGGTGGTCTCCAGAGATATTCTCACGAAGCAACGGCGAAATCTACATAGCCGGACTCAATGAGCAGGGATACCACACTACCCAAGCAAACCGGGGAAGTATGGCACCTCCAGCATCTGCAATGCAGCGGTTCGAGACTGAAGAAGAGTCTGATAATGAAAACGAAGACTCGGAGCCCGAACCTGAAATTACAGTAAAGAAACCAGGGGCCAATAAATTCAAGACATTGGAAGAGGTAGCTCGGTCGCTTTTGGGACCCGAGATAACGGTACTTAAAAAATCAGTATGCCTGAGACCTGTGACTCCCAGAGGTGAACCCATTATTGGCGAAGTACCTTCGGAACTACTCAATGGAGCTAAGGGTGTGTATATATGTTCGGGTCATGGACCGTGGGGAATTAGTCTGTGCCTCGGAAGCGGGAAGGTGATTTCTGAGATTCTGACCGAAGGATATGCTCGCAGTGCGGATATCAGCAAGTTGGCACCTATATAGAACGATTGGATTATACGATAGAAGGGCACTACACATATTGGGTAATTAATAGAAGGGGAATACAAGAAATGATCAATTTCATTAATTAATTTTGTAATCGCAGTCACAATGCCAAAGTCGGCAAATAAATATTCAATTCTATATATATATATGATCTATAGACAACCGAGCAGAGATAAATAAAAAAGAAAAGAAGTCATAAATGAAAAATAATCTTTTAATAGTCCGAAATAATCCGTATGCAAATGCCTTGTATAATACACCATGATGATTGCATGAAAGCAATTAAGAGAGATGAGATTGATTGTGATGATGATAATGAGGATGATAAACGTGAACAAATATAATGAAAAACCAGTTTACACCATAAAGAAATTTTTAAGAACCCAAAAATGCGCCAAGATAAGAATATGATAAAGAGGACGTGAGGAGATAATGATAGATAAGAGAGCCAATTAAGCAGCAGCAACAGCGGCGGGGACAGAGCCGGCGAGCTTGCGAAGAACGCTTTCGAAGCCAAGCTTGCCAATGGCGGCATTCTGACGGAAGCGTTCCACAGACCAATCCTCGATTTTGTTGCAGAGACGCTGGAAAGTGGCGTAGGCTTCAATTCGGGCAGACTGGTCAAAAACAGTCTTTGACGAGTCAGAGGGATCCGGGAGATAAGTGCAGACTTCGTTGACAGAGAGAAGGTTGTTCATTGTCAGGTTGCACGAGCGCAAGACAAAAGTGCGGTTGCGGAGGTCGACCTCGGAGACCTCGCGAACGTAGGACGTGTCACGCCCACCGACGATAGCCAGCAACCAACGCGGGATAGGCTGGCGACAGGTGATAAGACGCTCAGTGGTCAAGACACCAGTCTCGGGATTGACCTCGCGACGAAGAACGTCGACGGCAACGACGTGCGACGACATCTCGTTCGGGTACTTTTTCCACGCAGACGCAGAGACATACGCCCACGGGTAATCGAAAGAACATTGCGACGAAAAGAACTTCATTGTGTATCCTTTTTTATTCTTTCTTTATCTAGAATAATATGTCTTTCTAATTTTCTATTTTCCACGCACCAAATGAACTGTGCAAAAACAGAAAACGAATTGTGTGACAAACAAAGCAAACACGCACGCGGGCAGAAAGGAGTAATAGAGTGAAGTGGGAGGAAAAAAAAATAAACCAGTTGGCGAACACCCGCGCAGCTTAACCGTCAAAGCGAGTGAGTGGGGCTGCAGCAGCAAATTATACCGCGCTAATCCGAGCAAAGTCCGCGCCGCCGCCAGGGTTTTCTCGCCTTTTCGCTCGCCTCTTTCTCTCGCCGCCGCGGCACGCGAACAACCGCAACCTTGGCCCGTCCCGCGCTGATTGGCCCTCATCCCCTAAGCCGCACTTGCCACTCGCCACTCAGCCGCAGCACATCCGTCAAAACCGAGTGTACTCCGTGTGGCGCAGCTCCGTAACATCCCGATTATTTGCCAATTGGCATGTGCTTACCCTAAAGGCAAAAGCCCTGAACTCTAAAACCCTAAGACAAAAGCCCTGAGGTAAAGCCCTATCAACGAAAACCCTGATGCAAAAAACCCTGTCAAAGAAAACCCTATTGCTTGATTTTACATGCATTCAGTGTTCTATCAACTTTTACAATTTACAACCTCTTAGCTCTTCCGAGCTTCTCCCGGAAAGTAATCTGAAAGCTGCGGAGTATACGGCTTTAACTCTACACGTCGTCAGCACTTAAAAGTCATCATCTAAAAGTTGTTATCGTTCCTGACCTGCATCTTCCAAAACGTATCCCGTGACACTGCCGCCGTCAGCTTTTGAAACATGTCGAGTTTTCGCGTTTTGCTGAAATTTCGCCACTACGTCATCAGCTGAAACTACATCTTGTGTCAGTCATAATTTTCTCATATTGGTCTATTCCTGAGAGCATACCTGGCTCAATTCCTGCTTGTTCCACGAGTTGCTTTCGCAGCATCGCAACATGCATCCCCATCAGCATATCATCTCGATTCTTCATACTCAGCGCCGAATCTCGCTCCTTTTTCAGCTTGTTTATCCTAGTCTCGACCGCTGCTCGCTGCTCGTTTGTCCGCTCTAACATAGCTTTACGCTCTCGTTGAATAGCCTGTGCACTTCGACTTGGCCCTTCCTCCACTTTTTGTAATGCGTAAAAAATGATTAATGAAAACATGCAAACCATAACCATAACCGTTCCTGCCATCGACCGTCTCCAATTCTCCTCCAAGACTCTTCGTTCTTCGTTGTGCATTGCCTGTAGCGCCTTGATTGCTTCTGTAATCTCCGCTGAACTCGACGCCGCAACCGGTTTGTATTCTTTCTCGATACTGTCTTTGATCTTTGTTCGTTCAGATCGGTTTGTTTCCCATGGCTTTGGCACCTCGGCCCCACCAAGTGCAAAGGTTTTTGGTACATTATCCGGATCTGAAAAGTACTGAGGAAGTGGTGTTCTTCCTACACTTCCTTTGCTTGCGTAAGATCTCAGACTGATCTTCTGCACCACCGTCAAATTTGATAACCGTACATTTTTTATTTCCCTTGATGCCTTTCTAAACACCGGTCCATTTCCAGCACTCAGTAGCCTCACTCCGCGTATCCCACTCATTAAACACGCCATGATTCCGCTCAATTCCTTTCCTTACACCTGACTTTCACGAAACTCGAAGCGAGGTTTACGTGCGGCTCTTGAAGTGAACCTTATTCGATCGTCAATCGCCTTACAGCAAAAAAGGTACAAAGTAGTCATTGCAATTTATTCTTTGATATAGCAAAACCGTCTACAGCTACGGAAAGGTGTTGTAACTAGCATGGAACAAACCTGGCGGAGTAAGAGCCCCCAGTGCTCTTCGCGCATGGCTGTTGATCAACGTAAGCCCGTAATTGTACGAAGCGTTGACCCATCCAAACCCTTCCTTTGCCACTCCCTTAAAATCCGAACCTTGATTTCCGTACTCTGCATCCACCTTATGCGGATCCACCGGTCGTGTGACATCATACTTCTCCACCACAATTCCGTTGTAATCCACAAATGCTTTCGTCATCATGTAAAGCCATCGATAGATCAGTCTCGAAGCATCTTCTTCGTAGCCGTACCGGATCAAACCTCCCCAGGCCAAAATCTGTTGCGGGGCCCAGCCATAGGGATAATCCCACTGTCGGTTAGGTCTATCGATACCAATAGGACCACGCGACTTTTCTGTTCCTGAAACTAGTCCACCAAACTCCTCGAACTTTGGTATCGCGTCAGATACCATTCTCGCCGCTTGTTTAGGAGACGCAACGCCTGCCCACATCGTCCAGAAAGTAGTAGCAGACTCATAATCTGATTTTTCTTTTAAAACAGTGTCATAATCAAAGTACATGCCTGCCTTCTCATCCCATAAATATTGATCCATTAGCAGCTTTCGTCGTCTTGCTCGTCGATCCCACGCTGCACTGTTTTCGATAGTACCATCGTCCATGACAAGTTTATCGCCAAACTTGCGACGAATAATGTATGAAATGTCAACTTCGTATTTGTACAACAAACTGTTTAAATCCACAGTCGCTAGATTAGCACACCGCTTCTCTAAGCGATATGTAGTATCGTGTCCAGATTCACGAACTGCTCGATCATGCAAGAAATACTCATCTAACTCAGGCTCCTTGATAACGCCATCATTGTACATAGTCTGAAACTCTTCAAGAGATACTTTATGCTTCAAAGCGTATGGTTCTAGTATATGTTCAAAATGAGAAGCCTCTGTTTCAGGAGGAATACCAATGCCATCGGGTCGGTATCTAGATAGTCCTGATACTTCATCTAATCTCGGCTTGCTCATCCACACTGTGTTGTATTCTTTGATTGCGGCTTTAATAGCCTTCTCTAGAAAACTCATCGCACCCGGCTCAAACTGAATTTTCTCATACACTTGAATAGCCATATCAGTCAAAAAAGGCGGTTGCGTGCGCATGAGATAGTAAGAGCGATTTGCGTTCAAAATCTTTCCGTAATGTGTGATTTCAAACACAAAATTTTCAACCATTCCCTTGGCCAACTCCGGTCGATTATCTACCAATAAGCCTAATGCAATCATGTACGAATCCCAGCCATACAACTCGTTGAATCTTCCACCTGGTACAACAAAAGGTTTGCCTCGAAGAGTAGGCTTACCAGTGAACTCGTCAATGACGTGATCCATAGCTAAAGCCAACAGGCCTGGCTTGTCATTCACAGATTTCACCCATTCTGCTGTGATGTTCTCTGGAAGGTATTCAACTTTGAGACCAAAATCTGGAATCTTACTTCCCGCTTCAACGTAGTACTCGTATTGCTCTGTTTCACCATGGGGAACATAAATTCGAGGACTCTGATCTTTAGATCTATTCTTAGGATCAACAGCAACGACCTCTAACAAAGAAGCATCGATTCTTCGTGTCAATGAATCCCAAAACTGGGTTCTGATCAGTCGTGAAAGACGATGAACCGGATTTTCATTGAGTCTCTGCTCGTCCAAAATAATAGATTTGCGACCATACTCTTTCGCAATTGTCAGCTCCTGTAGAAGATTAGACAGCATATATGTTCCTCTGACGTCATATTTGTTATAACCATTGGAATTAGCAGTTCCTAGCTGCAAGACTTTAGGACCCAGATCCTCAATTGTGATTTGCATATTTCCATCAGTGTCTTCAGAATCCAAAAGAGCTTTCAGAGTAGAATCGACATCGATCAGAAACTTTCGAGGTGTTGATTGCTCATCTAAGAACTTGTCAATAACGACTGAAACCAGATTTTCTGCTGCAAAAACAAAATCTCATACCCTGTGAAAGTCTTCGGCGAGGCACGGTACGGAAATCCGGTAGATCTAAAGTACTCGTGCGAGCGTTCGTCTATATTGATTTTAGAGTCAGTCCACCCTGATCTGCTCTCGTAACCAAATTCAGACCATAATAGTCAATTTATTGGCGACAGTCATAGATAACACATACAGTCGACATTGTCCGGGTTCGCGAAAACCCACCACGATGTGTGCTGAGATCGCGATCTGGTCCATAGTAAACCTGAGCGACAGAATACGGATCAATCGATCCCGCAGAGGATGTCGAAGAGTGACGCGACTCGCGCGGACGAGTCGATTCAGTCATTTTTGCAGAGTATCTACTAACAAATAAAAGAAAGAGGAAACTCAAGAGGAGAGAAGAATCTATTTAGCCCCTTCGTTCGCGGAGAGTATTCAATCAGATCCGGCAACCGTCGACATATCTTCGCACAAATCGCTTGCTGCTACGGCGCTTAGACTCCCGCCCTAACCCGATCTACAAGTTTCGACCAGCAGCATAGACTTACCGTGCGTCTGAGCGGTATTCTACAGGTGTGAACGCTGCGTATCAATGCAGATTTCTGTATTTTCTGTCTGTAGCGACTTTAATCGTGGGCGGCCTCTGAAACTCCTGGACAGTTTTCGGCCAAGTCGTCGGCATCAGTGTACCTGCAGCCGCACCAAAAGCAGTAATTATACGCCTTTCTCATGTACATGATAGTTTTCTCCAATCGCTCAGAAACTTCCTGTTCCATGAACTCTTTGTATTCCGCATCTTCTTGTTCATCTTCGACTTCAGTCGTTTGGTCTGCTCTAGTGATATCCTCTTTTCCTGAACCAAGCTCGCCTTCTGTGATTTCTACCACAGTTGCAGCTCGCTCTAGTATTTTTTTCTTAGTCAAGGCCTCTATTTTCGACTCGTAGTGTTCGATAGCAAGCTCTCGCCACAACGCATTGACGTCCTCCGTCCTGATCTGTAAAGCACTTTTGGCGTCATGCAGATAAAAAACTTCTTCTAGCTTTGGATTCGCAGCAATATCGAGTTCGCAGCACATCTTCTGTGCTGCTCGTAGTTGAGCTCGAAGGATCTTGTCATTCTGCTCCGATATAACACGATCCGCGTAGGTGTCTGTGACGGCCTTTTCTTCTTTTTGTGTTTTTTCGAGTTCTTGCTGGAGTATTTCCAGTTGAGCCGCGTCCATACCAATTCCGTGGCGATCTGTTGTAGTTAGCATATTGTCATTTATTAATATGTCAAAAACTCACCGTATTTCAGAGTCGGACGGAGAGGTTCTATCCTCGAGTCTTCACTGCCTTTTCCTAATGCCTGCCCAGGAACAAATCCCATTTTTTTCATCATGCCCAACGCTACATTGTTTGTCTGCTCTTCATCATCTGATGCAGCTTCAGAGATTAAACTAGTTTCTAAACCATCGACCAGCTTTTGTCTTGAAATTATCTGTGGAGCAACTGTTCGTGATTTAATTTCCCGCTCTCGTTCTTTTTCGCGCATTCGCTCGGTATAGGTTTTGTCACGAGCATCTCGAGCGGGTATGTCTGTGATAACCATTTTCATGTAATCATCTTCAGAATCGCTATCTTGTTTGTGTTTAGACTGGTCTTCTCCAAAATTTCCAACCTGAACCTCATTTTCGGGATTGTCCGTAATTTCAGCAGTATTTTGATGCGTGTCTTCTACTTCCTTTGAGCTCGGAATAAAGATTGGCTTTTTGCGAACATTTCCCGTCTCAGCAGAATCAGTTGGAGGTGACTTCGCCTTACTATCATCTAAATTACGGTCGTTCGCCGGTCTATCTTCCTCGTCATCTTGATCAAACACGTTCTGACCGAGTTTTCTTCTCTTCTTGTCGTGAATGTTTACTCGTCCCCTTTTTGGAACTGAGAATCCGGTTCCTGACAACATTTGTCGCCTGTGTCAACCAACTTATCTGCAATGAGATCATCAATAAAGCATGCGGCTTCGAGCCCTAGCCCGATGGGCACCATTCAAACACCTTACGTAGTTATGCCCTAAGGCTGTGTTATCTGCATCAAAAAGTGTTCTTCAGTCAGTCTCCGTCAAGCACTTAACATAAGTTGGTCGACCCAATTTCAGTTAAAATGGCTCAAAGTCGTGCTCCGGTTGCTCGGCCGAGTGCAATTTCGGGTCCAGCAAAGTATTACTTTTCTCCGGCCAAGGCGCTCACAACAGTCCCGACCACACGTGCGGATATTTCCGAGGCTCTTCTTGATCTTCTCTCTCACTTGGATCAGCACCAAGATAGTGAGATTCCTTCAAATACTGAAGAGGATAGAACCCAGGAAGTAAATAGCGACGAAGTAGCTAAATCTGTTCAGCCACCTTCAAATAAAGCCAAAAAGCGTGAAGCGCGTAAGGACAGAAAGCAGCTTCAACAGCAGAAGCATTCGCAAGCAAATGACGACAAATTGTCTGAAATTGCAAGACCTCCAACTCGAACTCCTTTTTGGTTTGAGAAATACCTTTGGTTTCTTTCAAGTGATGGCTACTTGGTCCTGACTTCTCGATACGCTCATCAAACCGCTCTGCTATTGACCAGACATCTGAAGCAGACCGACATTGTTGTCTCAGCTGATACTCCTGGAGCAAGTATTGTGGTAATTAAAAACTTCCTGCAAAACTCTGATGTGGTTCCGCCTAGTACATTGTCTCAAGCGGCAACTTTCTCAATTTCAACTTCTGTCGCCTGGGACACCAATGGCCAAGCACAAGGCTGGTGGGTGCGTCCATCTGCGGTTCGGGTCAAGACCAATGTGGAAGAAGCTCTTCAATCGGAGATGAATAATAATTGTAGTAGTGATCAGAAGATTGAATTGATTCTGGACATCAACATTGATGATAAGATGAAAAATCAAATTGGTCCTGCTTGGTTAATCATGGGTTTCGGATTTATGTTTTTACTTGATGACAAAAGTGCTGACAGGCACAATCGGCTGAAGTCTCACAGTACCGAATATTTGACTGAAAGTACTGCGTCTTTGAATATTTCTGAGAACAAAGACGAAGCCGAAGATGAAGTTGAAGAAGAACAAAATTCAGACGATGATGTTGCGCGAAGCGTTGCTGAATCTAGTGACGACGACGCCTCTTCTGATGAGGAAGACGAAGACGGTGAGGACGACGATGAAGCAGACAGCGATGAGAATGGGTCTTCTGACGACGAGACTTCTTCTGTGGCCAACTCATCAGTCTCCAAATCTCAATCCACACCTGCTATTCCTCGGGGCAAAAAGCAAAAACTCAAAAAAATCTCCGCCAAATACGCAGATCAAGATGAAGAAGACCGTGCGCTAAGAATGGCATTGTTAGGCTCTGCTAATACTGCTTCACGCAAACGCGAACTGGAGCAAGCCAAGCAAGCTCGTAGATTAGCGAGGGAAGCAGAGGAACAGGCTAAAAAGAAACAGGAACAGGAGGCTCTGTTGAAAAATAGAGATCGTCGGAAAGAAGCCACAGAGGCACAACGTGTACCACTACGCGCTGATATATTATTGGTATATGATGATGAGGAAAAAGAAGAGTATGTTCCTCGCGAGAGAATGGTTGGAAAGCCAGGAAGAGAAGATACGCTTATTGCGGCTATTCCTGTATGTGCTCCTTGGCCAGCTTTACATAAAGTGAAGTATAAAGTGCGCCTACTTCCAGGAACCGGTAAAAGGACGAAAACATTGAAAAAGTGTCAGGAGTGGTTTATGAGAGGGATGGGAGGTCAACCAGACAAAGCTGAAATGGATCCTGATCGTGTTTGGCCTAGAGAGGTCAGATTAATGGGCGCTTTGACTGATTCTGAGATTGGGCTACCAGTAGGATTGCAGAAATTTAGAGCAGCGATTCCATCTGCAAACAGTGCTGGTGGTAAAGTTCAGAAAGCGTCAGGGAAGAAAGGAAGTGGTCGTTCGTCTGAAAATGGAAAGACCGCGCATGGCAAAAGCAATAAATCAGGAAAATCCAAAAAGGGTGGCAAGTAGTGTATATGAATTATTTTGTTGTACATATTTGGTGAAATATAAAATTTCAGCAACTTTTCTTTTGTGATAGTGAAGTAGATCTAGACGGAAGAGAGCAACATTACACTTTTAATTATTTATTTTTGAATGTTTAACATTTGAACTGAGCGTTTAAAACTGGAGAAAAATAGTCTTGATCCAAATTAAAGAAAACTGTTAAAAAAAGTGCGCTTAAATTAAAATTAATAAAGAATCGTAATCAAATAAGTTTTTGCAGAATGAGGTACTTTTTAAGTCGTCATTGTAGCAGAAAAAGAATTCATCGACCACTTTTAACGACGTCGCTAAAATAAGGGTTATTTATTAATTCACTTCCAAACTTTGAAGGCTCATCGCAACAAAGGCACATCAAATCATAATAATAATATTGCATTCCTTGGTATTCACCATTTTTTACTCTGATAATTTCAGTTTTTATTTCTTGAGTATATATACGCCAAAAGAGTTCATCTGCAATGCCTGAGGTTGCGAAAGATTCGAAATCACCGGGAAGTAGTGGTCAGTGGGATGGAAAAGGTATTTATAAGAATGAACACAACAGTTCTTGATACGAAAAGATTACTAATTTTTTGCAGCTGTTGTCAAATCTGCAGATATGGTAAATGTTGATTATAACTAGTTTGACACTGTGGACCTCTGACATCATACAAATAGTCCGAAGACATGCAAGCAACTGTAATTGACCTAGGTACTGCAGAATGATTTTTACTCATGTACGGACGAAATTTGCTAATATTTCTACGAAGCTGTACAAGCCATGGAGAAATACAACATAGAGAAGGTACTTGGGTGTTGAAATGCCACGAACACACGTTTGATCGGTTTGCGGGGTTATGCTAACATATTCTACTTGAATAGGATATCGCCGCTCACATTAAGAAAGAAGTAAGCCGGCACATACGATGGTTTTTTCATTATGTTAATATATGTTCGATAGCTCGATCAACGTTTTGGTCAAACCTGGCATTGTATTGTTGGTCGGAATTTTGGAAGTTACGTCACTCATGGTATGTCAACAGTCATCCTGGTATCAGATCAAAGGATTATTAACCAAAGATTCAAATTGTTATAGAAACTCGACATTTCATTTATTTCTATCTTGGTCACATCGCGATATTACTTTTCAAGACGGCTTAATCATACGACAAAAAACGAAAACGACAAAAGACGAGTTTATAAGATATAAGGGAACGAGGTTATTTACTGATATCATCACGGAATCGGTTAGCATTGTACGAATAAATCATTAGAATATGCTGTTTTTCTCACGAAACTTCCTTCGTGTAAAAGTAAAGAATAGTGCTGTTCGTTTTTCAAAATAGCTATTTCCATGTACCGAGTGATGAGTTATTAGCATTATCGTGACGCTTCAAGAGAGCACTACTAAGATACGTGATAATCAATCTCTGTATTCTGCTGCAGACGTAGAGTTTTTATTTCACATACTTCTGACACATTTGAGACAGTTACAGTATTCTGATTCTGACCACAGCCAAATGTTCTTTTGACGCCTCAGTAACTCAACCCTAAGGGCCGATGCGCACACAGACATTTGTATATAGGGTCAGGGCTCACGTTCTAGAATATACTGAGACAGCAGATATTTCGGCACGCGTTTGTAATGAGCTTCGCGCTACACACACGAGAGCTTCAGGGCCCACGCCATCTACAGCGCTATTCCCCACCGCATTCCGCATTTCCGTCGCGTAGTCCACTTGTTTGGATCACCTGGTTTTGCTGCGAGGATAGCTATCGGCGGAGATCAGAGGATAAAATTAGTCAGATTTCATTAGGTGCAAGATGGCTGATGGTGCGCGCCTCCTTTTCAGAGTCTGCTTTCTTTGGCGATACACCGATCTAACTGATATAAATAGAATATGGAGATCCGTATGGATACGACGAGGCGTTTGAAATTACGGCAGAGGACTGTTGGACTGTGATTTCGTCCTTTTTCAACGAGAAGGGCCTGGTTTCTCTTCAATTAGAATCTTTCGATGAATTTATCCAGACAACAATCCAAGAACTAGTCGTCGAAGAACCCACTCTCACTCTCGATCAACCAGCTCAGCACACAGGACCCGATGGCGATATCAACAGACGATATGAGATCACCTTCGGCAAGATCTATCTCTCTCGACCGACAATGACTGAAGCAGACGGTAGTACTCACCCTATGTTTCCTCAAGAAGCTCGACTGCGAAATTTGACCTACTCGTCACCTTTGTACGTGGAAATGACCAAAAGATCGTTGGTCTCTCGTGATGGTGATCTTGCACCGGGTCAAGAAGTTGTCTGGGAGGCGGAAACTGAGGACGCTCCCGATGTGGGCGATCACAAAGTTTTCATTGGAAAAGTGCCCATGATGCTTCGCTCACAGTTTTGTATGCTTCGATGGCTCAAAGAGCACGAGTTTTATGATGTCAACGAATGTCCTTACGATCAGGGAGGATATTTCATTATTAACGGTTCAGAGAAAGTACTTATTGCTCAGGAGCGAAGTGCGGCAAACATTGTGCAAGTCTTCAAAAAAGCTGCACCGTCTCCTGTTTCATATCTTGCCGAAATTCGATCTGCAATTGAAAAGGGTTCGCGCTTGATTAGTAGCATGCAAATTAAGCTATATGCTAAAGGTGCTTCCGATAGAAATGTTGGTTCAACCATTAAAGCGACCCTTCCCTATATACGAAATGATGTTCCCATTGTTATCGTATTCAGAGCTTTGGGTGTTGTACCTGATGGTGATATTCTTGAGCATATCTGTTATGATCAAACTGATTGGCAGATGCTGGAAATGCTGAAGCCGTGTATTGAAGAAGCGTTCGTCATTCAAGATCGCGAAGTTGCGTTGGATTTTATTGGTCGACGTGGTACCATGATGGGCATCAATAAGGAAAAGCGTTTAAGATATGCGCGGGATATTATGCAGCGCGAACTTCTTCCTCACATTACACAGAGCGAGGGATTCGAAACCAGAAAGGCTTTCTTTTTGGGTTACATGGTGCACAAAATGCTTCAGTGTGCTCTTGAGCGACGTGAACTCGACGACCGTGATCATTTTGGAAAGAAACGTTTAGATTTGGCAGGTCCACTGCTTGCAAATCTTTTCAGAATTCTTTTTAAGAAGCTGACTCGCGACGTTTACAAGTATATGCAGAAATGTGTGGAAACCAACAGAGACTTTAATTTGACTCTCGCTGTCAAGCCCAACACCATTACAAATGGTCTCAGATACTCGTTGGCTACGGGTAACTGGGGTGAACAGAAGAAGGCTATGTCCTCTCGAGCTGGTGTTTCTCAGGTATTGAACAGATATACTTTCTCTTCTACACTTTCTCATTTACGTCGTACCAACACACCTATTGGTCGTGACGGCAAGATTGCAAAGCCTCGTCAACTTCACAACACTCATTGGGGTCTAGTGTGCCCTGCAGAGACTCCAGAAGGACAAGCATGTGGTTTAGTGAAGAATCTGTCTCTCATGACTTGTGTTTCTGTCGGTACACCTTCACAACCTATTTTGTTCTTCTTGGAAGAGTGGGGTATGGAATCTCTAGAGGATTATGTACCTCACTTGAATCCTAATGCTACCCGTGTTTTTGTGAACGGAGTGTGGATTGGTACTCATCGGGAACCGGGTCAATTGGCAGAGACAATCAGATCTCTGCGAAGAAACGCAAATATTTCGTCTGAAGTCAGCATTATTCGTGATATCCGAGAAAAAGAATTCAAGATCTTCACAGATGCAGGACGTGTTTACCGACCATTGTTTATCGTTGACAATGATCCGGCAAGTCCCAGAAACGGTGATTTGGTACTGAGAAAAGAACATATCAACCGCTTGCTTGAAGACTTCGACTCAACCGAAGAAGATAGATACGGCTGGACATCATTGGTAAACGAAGGTGTTGTTGAATACATTGACGCTGAAGAAGAAGAGACTGTTATGATAGCAATGACACCGGAAGATCTAGAGCTCTCGCGACAAATGAATGTGGGCGCGCCTTCTACCGAGAATTTAGATCCATCACATCGAGTGAAATCTGCGTCAGGTGCACATACATTCACTCATTGTGAGATTCACCCCAGTATGATTCTTGGTATTTGCGCAAGTATTATTCCCTTCCCAGATCACAATCAGTCGCCTCGTAACACATACCAGTCTGCTATGGGTAAGCAAGCTATGGGTGTGTATCTTACAAATTACGGAGTTCGAATGGATACTATGGCAAACATTCTGTACTATCCCCAAAAACCTTTGGCAACAACTAGATCTATGGAATACATGAAATTCCGAGAGTTACCAGCAGGACAAAATGCGATTGTGGCGATTTTGTGCTACAGTGGATACAATCAGGAAGATTCGGTTATTATGAACCAGAGTAGTATTGACCGTGGATTGTTCCGTAGTTTGTTTTTCCGATCGTACATGGATCAAGAAAAGAGAGTCGGAATGGCGGTTGTGGAGGAGTTTGAGAAGCCAATGCGGGGAAACACATTACGAATGAAGCACGGAACATATGACAAGTTGGATGACGATGGACTAATTGCGCCAGGTGTTAGAGTGTCTGGAGAAGATATCATTATTGGAAAGACGGCACCAATTCCACCAGAGACGGAAGAGTTAGGACAGCGAACGCAGTTCCATACAAAGCGAGATGTTTCTACACCTCTGAGGAGTACAGAGAGTGGAATTGTGGATCAAGTGCTATTGACTACAAATGGTGAAGGATTACGATTTGTGAAGATCCGAATGCGTACGACGAAGATTCCACAAATTGGAGATAAGTTTGCGTCACGTCACGGACAAAAGGGTACTATTGGTGTGACATACAAACACGAAGACATGCCATTTACTGCTGAGGGAATTGTTCCAGATATCATTATTAATCCGCACGCTATTCCATCTCGTATGACAGTAGCGCATTTGATTGAGTGTTTGCTCAGTAAGGTGTCATCATTGTCAGGACTTGAAGGTGATGCGACACCATTTACGGATGTGACGGTTGATGCAGTTTCAAAGTTGTTACGAGAGCACGGATACCATTCACGAGGATTCGAGTTGATGTACAATGGTCATACAGGAAAGAAGTTGATGGCGCAAGTGTTTTTGGGACCTACTTACTATCAGCGATTGCGACATATGGTAGATGATAAGATCCACGCGCGAGCTCGAGGACCAGTGCAGATTTTGACTCGTCAGCCAGTGGAGGGACGATCACGAGATGGAGGATTACGATTCGGAGAGATGGAACGTGATTGTATGATTGCGCACGGAGCCGCAGCATTTTTAAAGGAGAGATTGATGGAGGCCTCAGATGCGTTCCGAGTGCATGTTTGTGGAATTGTGAGTGCATAGAGAAGTAGGTGGTAGAGTAGGTTGCTAATGAGGATACAGTGCGGATTGATGACGGTTATTACGAATTTGAAGGCTAATCAGTTTGAATGCCGAGCATGCAAGAACAAGACAAACATTTATCAGGTGTGTATAGGAGGTTAGGAATGTTGAGGAGGTTATTGACGAGATTTAGATTCATATACCATATGCGGCCAAATTACTGTTCCAGGAGTTGATGGCGATGAACATGTAAGTTAAAGTAGAGTTAATTCGAAAGTGAGAAGCTGACTGAATGAATTTAGTGCGCCACGAATGTATGCGGATAGATCGGGATACTCAGCGCGAGTGTAAAGAAAAGGAAAGGAAGAAAAATGTAGTGTATATAAGGAATGAAAAGATGCTTAATGAAATTTTTATCGTACGCTGTCATATGATGCTAACTCCAAATGAAAATTACTAGTAGAATTGAAGCAGAAAAACTGATAGAGATTAGTTGAGCAGTACTGAGGAAAAGGGTGGTTGGGAGAAGAAATAAAGTTTAGATATGCCAACCTTAAGATAAATTGCGGGGCAGGATTCGGGCCGAGGAAGCAGAGGACGGTGAATATATAAGGCGAAGGAGAGAAAGAGGAACGACGAAAGAGTCAAGAAGATTAAAGAACAAAATGAATCGGATAATAAAAGTAGCAGAATGTGGACTGGCTAATAAGCGGCTGTTTAGCACGTCAAACGGAGTATATGGAGTGAAATCACTGACGGTAATTGGCGGAGGGCAGATGGTAATCTAGTTTGATATTGCAGCAGATAAAAGACAAGAAATGTTTACAAAAAATAGGGAATAGGAATAGCGCTTGTTGCAGCGTCGGTTGCGAATGTTAAAGTCAATGTGGTAGATAATTCTTCTGTGTCGCTGGAGAAAGGATTCAAGTTCTTGGGTATGTTGAAGTGGTATGCATCAGAGCATTAGGCTAATTTATGCACAGAGAAGCTGGTGAGCAAAGACGTTAGCAAAGGCAAGATGACGAATGAGAGATCAAAAGAAGTTCTGGAGATGATCCGACCCAGCACAAAGATGGAAGTGGTCACAGACTCTGATTTCATTATCGAGGCTGTTCCGGAGATTGAGAGTCTGAAGTACGAGATTTTTGGACGGTTGGCGAAAGAAGCGCCGGAACATGCGATTCTGAGCACAAATACGTCGTCGATATCGATTACGCGGATTGCAGCAGCGGCAAAGGGAGCAGAGGGTCGAGTTATCTCGACGCATTTCATGAACCCGGTCCCGGTGCAAAAGGGAGTGGAGATTATTACGGGATTACAGACTACGCAGGAGACTCTAGACGCTGCATTGGACTTTGTTAAAGCAATGGGAAAGATTCCCAGTGTGTCTGCGGACAGTCCAGGTTTCCTTGCCAACCGCATCCTGATTCCGTACATCAACGAGGCTATTATCTGTCTCGAGACCGGTGTAGGCAAGAAAGAAGATATTGACAGTATCATGAAGAATGGCTGCGCTATGCCAATGGGCCCGTTGGCGCTTGCTGACTTTATCGGGCTCGACACCTGTCTGGCGATCATGAATGTGCTGTATCGAGACACCGGGGACTCGAAATACAGACCGTCGGTGCTGTTGAAGAAGATGGTTGATGCCGGCTGGCTCGGAAAGAAAAGCGGCAAAGGTTTCTATGACTACTAAATATAAATTACTGTATTGTTAGTGTTAAGTATAAAGTAATGGGGCCTATATAGAATTGGTAGAAGTAGTATGTAGTGGTAGAGGGAAGTCCCAACTTTAAGGTTTAAAGGACGAAAAAGGTCTTTGGAGGATTCCAACTTTCGACGGAAAGCAGCTGTTTTGTTCGCCGTTCGCAAAGATGATGACCAAATACTTTCAGTCGGCCGTCGTGCGGTTCAATCCGCTGGCCAAATGTGCGTCTTTGTTTGTTTATTTCTGGTTTTGTGCGGGGCGAAAGAGAAAAAAAACTAACATCTATTTCTCAGCGAAACCGGCCCGGATATTCATCGCGCTGATTCCCCCGTCTGCGCGGGCAACAATCAAACTCGACACAGAAATTCTTGACAATAAATCTCCAAAGAAGTCAATTATGGAAGTTACTTTTAGTACGTTATCTCGGTTTTGAGCACAGAGTGGTGGCATTCGTATAAAGTACGGTCTAACATAATCGCAGAGAACGGACATGTTATTGCCGCTGATCCAACAAAAACCCCAATTAACGACTTTGTGACCCAGCTCGATCTTTACTCGAAGGGTCTTTTGCTGGAGGAGCAGCTGAAGAGTTAGAAAAGGCGGTTTTCTTGTAATTCTTTCTTTGGCTCTTCAATGTACATACGCTCAATCTTACCTTTACTTTTTTTGATATCAAAGAAAGTGCTTAATATATTCTATGCGGCATTAAACATACTACTGTACTTTATATTCGTCTATGTTTATCTGTTCTTTATAAAACAGCATCTGGTATATGTAGAACTTCACATGGCACTTTCAGATAACCACAGCATATCGCCCAAGTCTCGTCTCTGTGAAGCTTTACCGTACTCCTGGAAAACCCTTCTCATTATCAATCAACCTAACCTTGGCTTTTTCTTTCTTCTCCTTAAACTTTACCGTCAGCACTAACAACGCGACTCATTGCAAATACTCCTATTCTCGCAAACCCACCACTAAAACCCATCACGTGATAGTTATCGATGTAGTGCAGCTGATAACCGATACGGGTCTCAATCACCAGCAACCATGCCCAAACGGAAGGATCTGGCTGATCCAGCTGAAGCAGACGATAAGAAAAGGGCGAAAGATGGATCTGAGAGCAGCGACTTTCTTGCCAGATGCAGCGACGAGGCACTTCTTCTGATCTTGTCCCAGCTCTCTGCTGCTGATTTGGCCGCCTGTGCCAGAACTTGCCACAAGCTCAACTCATTAGCCAATGATCCAATGGTATGTCTCTTTAATTACTATTAAACTATGCTAACAGTTTGTTTAGATATGGAAAGACCTGTTCTACAAAACATTCATCGCACCTCGAGAACAGCGGCTTAATCAGCACCACAGCAATAGTGATCCTGATATCCCATGGCACAGACAACTGCGCAATTCTGACTCTGAAATACTATGGAAATCTTTGTACAAACTGCGTCACAATTGGCACAAAGGGCGTTGCTCTGTCGATTCAATCGATTTATCCACTAGGCCTGACAACAGCTTGGACAGCGGTTTGCTAAATGAAGCACTCGTGGTGCGATTTCGCGGAAGAAATATAGTAACCGCTGATTCAACTTTTGGTATTCGTGCTTGGGATGCAGCTGGAAACTTGGTGGCTTCCACTTTATTTCCCCGTGAATCTTCAGACTCAGAAACATCGCTATATGGCAATCCAACATCTTTACATATATGCTCTTTGTCAGAGGTCAAAAGCTCAGACTCTATCATTGCAGTTGGTTTTGAAACTGGCGCCTTTTCCCTCTATCTGGCTAGTTTTGATTCTGAAAATGCTCTCTCTCTACTATACACCAAACCTTCTCCCGAAGAAGAAAGTCCGATTCTTTCTCTGACCATGGAATACCCGTATCTAGTCACTTTGACCAAGAATCTGGCGGTCGATGTCTACAAATTCACTCAACCAGACCATGCCGAAATCGACGTTAAGAATCTAGCGTTTTTAGAAGCTTCACTTGTCACCTCTCTTCGAGCTCAATCAGTCGCTGGCCCTATCTCGTTAACTCTTCGCAAGAATCCGGAAAACAAAAAACTATATGCAACTATTGCATACACAACTACTTCTGTCGCAACTTGCGAATGGGGCGTTTCTTTGCAGGAACTAGAACTTGACCCTGAATCTGGAATTACTCAAGTTCGTACTGCGACAGCTCTTCCTAGAGCATCATCGTACTATTTACCTCCTCACATTCGAAACAGCAGTCTACATTCATTACAATTCAACTTTCGAATTAGACTTTCTTCGTCTCGACCTCCTACTGCTCTCTCCTACGCTCATCCATTTGTCCTTACCTCTCATGCCGACAACACTCTAGTCTCGTATGTGGTAGAAAGCACGGATTCTGAGCTTATTGTCAATCCAGGAGTAAGACTATGGGGTCATACTAGAGGAATAGCCAAAGTAGAAGTCAAAGATTACGGAAAAGCTGTTAGTGTATCTACAGATGGCAGAGAAATCCGGGTATGGGATTTAGACGAACACACAACCAAGAGTCGTATTCACAAAGAAAGCGTCCGATTAAAGATTGTTGAAGATAGATCTGAAAGAAAAAAAGTTGGCGACTTTTTTGATTTTGACGATGAAAAGGTCGTTGTCGAAGAAAAACGAAAGTCTGGAAATGTTGTTTTGTTGTACTCTTTTACGTAATTTACGTGATTTTACCTATAGCTGTCCGACTGGCTTATCTTTTTTTTTTCTCTGTTCTTTTTTCTTTTTGGACTGGGTGTCTTGGTTCTTGTTGGAAAGCAGGATGATTTATGATTTTATATTGTGTGGGAGTTGGAATTCTGGCAGGAGCTTTTCTATGAGATACCTTTTTTTTCTTTCATGATAAGAGTAATGAAATTTTTTATACATTTTACAGAAATCTGCGAAATATATAGACACTATGTGTTAGTTTCTATGCAATGTAATCGTTTTAAAATTTCAAATGACTCAGTTATGTTTGTTAAGCGTTCCATATTACAGGTGAACACAGACAAATGCGATGTATATCTGAGTTTCAACAAAGAGCTGTAATTCTGTTTCTTTCAGATTCACTGTAAAACGACCAACCTTGTAATAATTTGATACTTTTTAAGTAATCAATCTAAAGGGTCAAAAGCCTTTTGCTGTACCTTACGCTGATTCCAACTCAAAGTACTACTTAAACTTTCAAACCAATCGCTTCCCAATTTCCGACTTTGTATCATGGGGAATGGGAATCTAGACGCACTTATGGTAACATAATCACCCTGCTTGAGTTCTACCCGATCTTTTCCGTCGAAGCTACACATGGCGGATGTGCGAGCGTGATATGGAACGCCAATGCGAAGAACCACGCTATCAGGTATTACCAATGGTCTGAACGACAGGGAGTGTGCGCAAATTGGTGATATCAAAATTCCAGGAATATCGGGATGTACTAATGACCCACCAGCTGATAATGAATACGCCGTGGAGCCTGTAGGCGTGGCTATCACCAATCCATCCGCTTCCACTGTCGTTATATGTTCATCATCCACGTACACTTCCAGAGTACACATTGTTCCATTCGGCCCACGGTCTATGACAACATCATTTAAAATACAGGCAGTGTGTTGAGGAGTATGCGTAGTCTCAGCTTCAACTGTGTCCAGAATCTCAGTTGACAGATCGTGATTCAGCAAATGTGATCGTTGTATTTCTGGAACTTCATTTACTTTTGAAGCCATCACAGTGCATTCGAACCTCATTCTCAATGATACTATTACACCTTCTAGTCTGAGCTTATCCAAAACATCCCGATAATTTTTATAATCAAACTTTGTCAGAAACCCGAGACTACCGAGATTGAAACTTAATACCGGAGGAACAATTCTCTGAAATAAAGTACTAGTGTAAAGCACAGTTCCATCTCCACCAAGCTACTATGAGTTAGAAACGACTCAGTAATCTGTACACAACTTAATGAAAACATACAGTAACAACCAAATCAAACATCTGAGGATGGTCACGGCAGAGCTCTGCAGTCCAATAGCGCAGTCTGTCTCTACGACTCGGATCGTCATTTGTGATTTTGTCCACATTAAAATACGTACTGTCCTTTAGAGTATTTTCCACGTAGACAATATAATGATGATTGCTAGTATGGTGGCCAAGAATCCAAGATACAAACTCCGCTGTTTTAGCGATAGTGTCGTGATCCCAGATTTTTGTGACAACTATTGCCTTTCGTACTCGCATTTTGATACGCAGAGTGCCTAGATATTTACTCAAGTCCCGAACACTGAAGGCCATTTCCGCCAGCTGCCGTTTGGTCAGCTGTTTTGAGAAATTCTCTGCTTCATTCCGTTTCTTGTGACGAGCCTTTTTCTCGTTCTTGGGCGGAACTTGCAAAGTCAAAGGAGTTGGAGACAGACTGCGTCCCTCGTGAGCACGCAAAGGCGGACTCAACTCCGGAGGGTTGGAGATATAACCTTCTTCATCGCTGTCACCAGCACCATAGATTGAAGAGCTTCGGAACTGGATCGATCTTCGTCGTGTCTCTCGCTCAGCGTCCAGAAGTGTGTGCAACAGACACCCTCCGTGGGATTTCAGTCCCGAAATGTACTCGCTGGATCCAGTGTTGGCCAAAGAATCACGACGACGCCTGGATGACAGTTTGTGACGAGGATCAATCAGAATCTCGACTCCACGTGAATCCCCGTCAGAGGAGCCGTTATCCGCGTCCTCATTGTTCGTTGCAATGTTCAAAGAAACTGGCTCAAGAGGGCCAATGGGCCTTCCTGACGAGCTTATGGCCATTTCGGTGTTATCGGATAGACACTCAGAACGAGATCGACTTATGCTTCGTTGCGAACAAGAGAAAAGTCATGACGTCACATTATGCTGCAGGTCGCAATGCGCTCATCTCCAGTCAAAAGCTTATTTGCAGACGGGTCCCCAAACTAGCCAATGCGAGAAATGCGAGTGGTTCGCAAGTATTGAAGCACATTGCAGGCTGGAGTCGAGATATATTATATCGCACCTAGGAATTAGGATTAATTACAAAAATTTAGGATACTCTGTCAGTAAACGGCCATTTGACGTAGACAAGGTTTTAACAAAATCGACCCATTTCATTTTCGAAATTTGAGCGTTCCTCACAGGGTAAAAGAAGTTCTGATAAGTATATTATACGACCTCACACAATCATTTATACTTTTAAATTTGTATTAATCACAGTTTTCTTTTTTAAAAACAATTTTGATTGTAGCTGTAATTTTATTGTATTTTTCTTCTTGACTCTTGTATCCTCAGCACAGGAAAAAGACTAGTATTTATTTAAATTCCTATTTTCATCTGAAGTGAAGACTCAGAAAGGGTTGATTATATTTTTCATAAACCGTATTGTTTTCCAGGATTTTCATTAGGTTATATCTAGAATGGTTTCCAGAAGCCAGCCTTAAGAATTGACTGTAATCAAGCAAATATACCTAAAAAAAGGCAACTTGCCATTCCAAAAAAAAAAAAAAAAAAAAAAAAAAAAAGAAGAAAAATAAATCCTGTGTTGACTACGAAAAAGTCGCTAGGGTCATACTTTTTCTTTAGGAATATTGAAGTACGACTCAAAGTCAAATTTACACGGTATTTACATAGCCTTTATTACAATAATTTTCATGTTTAGCTTTAAACAACAGAATTCTTAAGCTTACATATTGACTCATGTTACAAAAAAAAGTTGAAAAGTCGAAACAGAGCTTATTTTTAATACAGTAGCAAGATTGATTGGTATAGGTTTCTCTGAAGATTTAGTATTCTACTTCATACTACAAAAAATCCAAATTTTCTTTAGCTCTTTTCTTCTGGAGTTTGTGCAAGCTCTCGTCTTCTTAAAGTCCAAACCCATGAAACGAGCAAAACACCCACTGCAAGATTAGCTGCAGAAAAGACCGCAGAGCCCTAGTATGCACCATCATTGCGAGACACAATCGCACCAGCTACCGGTAATCCCGCTAGTGCACCAAGTGAGCCAATAGCAGCAATTATTCCCCATCTCGTTCCAATCTCTCTAATGGGCGAAATTTCCGCAACAATCGCAGGTATCACAGAAATAGCTGAGCCCGAAAAAAACCCAAAAAGAATAGAAAAAAGTATAATAGGAACGTGACCTGTAGCGGGTAACCAAAGAGCAACGACAAGAATTGCTGAGATACCAGTAGCACCTATATAAACAGGGAATTTACCTAGCTTGTCCGCAAGAATACCAGGTATATCACGTCCAAATGCTGAACCAGCGTTCATAATAGCAACTAAATAGAATGCCAGACTCTCACGGAAACCGTGGTATATTGCCTGGGAAGACAGATATCCAATAGGAACAAAGAGGCCAAAATAGACAAAAAAAGTCGCGAAAGTCATCAATACAAATGAAGAACTTTTAAATGGACGCAGGTAAGAACTGCGAATGTCAAAAGATCGGCTTTCTTCACCCAATGCGCGCATTTCACGAGCTGACCGAATTCGCGAGGTTACCGTCAAGCAACAAATGATAGCCATAGCAGCCATCAAAAATCCAATAGAGCGAACGCCCCAACCAAATCCGGAGCTTTCGCTTACTTTACGAAACATTATCGGCATAACCACACCACCAAGAGACGACCCGGTGACAGAAAGTCCAAGAGCAGCGCCTCGTTTCTTGAAAAACCACCCGGATATTGCGCCAACACAAGGATTGAATATAAGTGAGGCGCCAATAGACGTACATATACCTTGTGCAAGCATGAATTGATAATACTCTTTACAGACTGAAGTGGTAAAAACGCCGATAATAAGAAAACATGTTCCTGCAACGATGATATACTGAGGTCCATAGATGTCGTACACTCTTCCAATTATAAAACCCGGAAAGATCAAAATAAAAGTCTCAATAGAAGATATCCAAGAGACAGTTGATCGAGAGTATTCAGCCAGCTGATGAGTTGCATAATACTCATTGAAAACACCGATAACATTGATATAGCCAAACGAAACGAAAATTCCGCAAAGCGAGCCTAAGCAACAAAGCCAAGCTAATAGTCATTTGTTAGTTTTGTAGTTAACACTAAATGGATATCGGATGAGCATTCGATACCTCCACGCCCAATATCCGGGGGGTATTTTTCATGAGGAAGTAAGTCGCGAGACTCAAAACCCGTTGAATTATCCGAGCCTTCCAATTTCTCAGCAGCTGGAATATCAACAGGAGTAACAATCGACGAAGACATTTGTGCAGTGATTGCAACAGAACGTTGTCAGAGTTCTCAACATCTTGCTTAATATATATGCAAGAGTAGAGACTTGTAACAAGGTAGCCAACAAGATACGGGCGAAAGTCACTTTACGGCTTTAGCAGATTGCAGAGATATCGCCTGCAAATGAAATCAATAGGATGTAATCATTGCAAACAACGTTTCGGACGAGAAAATAATTGTTTAAGTCAAGTCGTCTCTGGAGTTGTCGTGCGGTGTAGAAATACTTGATGGGTTTAAGACTTTCCTAAAGAGGAGTGGTTCGGACCCGAACTTTTGACAACACTGACTCTCCTCAATGTTTTACAGCGGATATCTTGTAAGCTCGCCAAAACTTCAAGCCTTAAATTTCCTGCGAGAGCTTGAATTACGTACCGCAACGTTCCTGGCGTCTAACCTAATATATGGCTGTTAAAGATAAAAGTAACGAGTATAATGCGGGGTATACCCATCTCGCGAAGTTAAGGTAACTAATTTTGTAACATTGTGAAAAAAATGCCAAAGACAAGATGCAACAAGAGTGAAAACTTGCTGCGTATCAGTTTACCATTTTTTATTTGTTACATGATAGTTAATTACACCTGAACTTTAATCTACAAATCATGAAACAGTCAAAAGTAGAAAATTCATTTTGGTCTAATCTAGTTATAGGGTTTACGTTACCAGGGTTTTTGATGATGGGGCGGCTCAATAAAGTTAGGGCATAGCCCTACAATAAACAGTCACAGTTTACTTTATCCGATTGGGAGGTTAGGACGAGGAGAATGAAGACGCTGGGAGCGACGCACGGGGCGAGGCGTAGCTAGTTGAAGCAAAGTGAATTGTTCTTGCACGCTTCGTACTAACGTAACAGGATTATTACAGCAATGGCTCCCAAATGTAAGTGATATTTGACGATTTGATTTATTTATATACGTTGGACGACCGTTATGGTAGCTGCAGTGTTTTGATGGAAGTTTTACGGTGATGATGCATGGAATGAGGATTCACGTTAATCACTACATCGGATATTCAGATCCTTAACGAAGCGCGAAAAAAATCACAAGAAATAGAGGCTAACGGAAGATTAGCTGCCACTTCAAAGGCTGTTGCCGCTAAGAAGGCCGTCGTCAAGGGCGTTCACGGAACCAAGGTCACCAAGGTCCGTACCTCGACTACCTTCCACCGACCTGTCACTCTCCGTCTTCCCCGAACTCCCAAGTACCAGCGCAAGTCGATTGCTCATGCTCCTCGTCTCGACCAGTACAAGGTCATCATTGGCCCTCACAGCAATGAGTCTACCATGAAGAAGCTCGAGGAGTCTAACACCATCGTCTTCATTGTCGACATCAAGGCCAACAAGAGACACATCAAGGACGCCTTCAAGAGCCTGTACAGCGTCGATGTCTCTAAGGTCACCACCCTTATTACGTATGATATCCAGCTGTTGTTTTTTTTATGTCAGTATGCTAATGTTTGTGTCTAGCCCTACTGGTCAGAAGAAGGCCTACATAAGACTCGCTTCTGAGAGCGACGTCCTTGATGTTGCCAACAGAGTTGGTTTTATTTAAAGTTTTTACCTCTATTGTATAGTAAATCAATACTAAAAGTACACTGAAAGAACAAAATTGTCAATGTAGTGCTGCAGTCGACTGTTGTATGGTGTCATACACAGGCTTGGATTGTCCCAACGCCATCTTTACGTCTTGTATGCCGGCCGTAAGACAGCCCTAGTAATACGCGAAGTATATAAGTTTGCGGGCTACGTAGGAGGGTGCCCGGACGGCGTAGAAGACAATAGTCTACTGGGCATGTGTTGGCCATCATATTTTGCGTAGATGTTCAGATCGCTCTTTTATGGTTTCGCTCTTAATTCCGTCGATAGTTGCACGCCGTATGAGGGTTCCGCCCCCTCGCGTACGCGTTAAATAAACTCAACTCAACTCAACTCAAACCTGAATTATGAATCATGAAAAATTACAGAATTAAAAAAAGAAACAAATAAATATACAGAGTACAAGAGACCATCGAGGATAGTAGTATTGAAAGTTACGTGTTGTTTGCTTACCATAATGAAGACCTTCAAACCGATTACCCTGCATCTGACGCTGTGCGGCTCGGTACCGTGGTAGTTGACCAAGTTGAACTAGAAATCGTCGTCAAACGGTTAAATAGCGAATATCACTCGAATACTTATTCATTTGAACCAAGTTCACTGAATAACATGGCTGATTCTGCAATGGAGGTTGATGTTGCGCCTGGCGGAGGAACGACTGATGCCAGCGTAGTTAAAGCAAAGAGCGAAAAGAAGCGGTTTGAAGTGAGAAAGGTATCCATACGCATTTGCTTACTTTTCTTAAGTACTAGAGTAAATACTAATCCTTTCTAGTGGAATGCTGTTGCTTTATGGGCTTGGGGTAAGCTGCCATCAATAAGGGTACACGATTGGAAAGATCAGGCTGACACCGTTTGTAGATATTGTCGTTGATAACTGTGCGATTTGCAGAAATCACCTAATGGAGCCATGTATGCTGTTCTCAATACC